>VXBC01013226.1:672071-682401 GCA_013399945.1 Ploceus nigricollis
GCACTCTAACACAAAGATATAATTGCAGTTAATTTAAATATAGCCTGTAAATTAAATGTTAGGTGAAGCCAGTATTCCTCTTCGATTTGCATGGATATGCTTTCAAGGTTGTTATCTTCCCAGTGAAGCTTTCACCTGTGGGTTTTTATTAGTTTTTTCTATTCAAATGAGGGACAAAACAGGCTTCTTACTAGATAAATATATGTTTGGCATTTCTATTCAAAATCCTATGATTTGTATATTATATACTCTCTAAAAAAGTCGGCTTTAGCTTTCTTTGCGCTATATTCTGTAAGAGCGCTTTTAGTCTTTCGTGTTACACGTATTCAGTGTGTACCAGTTTGTATAGCTTCTATTAGAAATCTTGAAGTTCATTTCTCTCTTTTGGATGCAGATGAAAAGATTTAACTAAAATAATAGGTTTGAGTTGTGAAGTTACTGTGGTTGAGAAAGCCATATACCCCTTTAAAGGTATTAGCATAAAGATAGCACATTTGTTTATTATGTTTCAAAATCAGCTTCTAGTATCTCTGCCACAGGTAACAATTGACTTTTCAGGCTTCAAGTTAATAGCCTTGTCTCTTGCTTGTAGAGATCAATATTAGTATTAATTAATCACCATTATCAGCCCTAGGATCTGGTTCTATTTGTTGTTACATCAGCAAAATATCAATATAGAAAGTGGACTCTCTGATCGTCATGGCAACTTCATCTCTTGGGTCAAAGAAAGTTTATCTTATCTGTGCATGGAGAGTGGCAAACTGTTTAGGGATCTAGTTTGAACTCTAAGAACATTGATTTAGTTTTTGTTTGTGAATAGAGGCTGAATTCCAATCACAAGGGATAGGTAAGATTTAAATATTAATGCCCACAGGCTTGTCTGAGAGGGTGTCATTACCATTACTGTCGGATTGTCTTTTTGAGATGACACAATGGTAGAGGAGAATTGTGTAAGGCTATTTACAGTTTAGTAATTTGTGCATTGGACAAATGGGATTTAAAGTGAAAGTAGGAAAATTGTATAGCATGTATGCAGTAATATTACTTCTCCCCATCAATATATGGTTAGGGTTTCTTCCACTTAGTAACTGTAGAAATAGCATGGAAACATAGATTATGAATTAGTAGAAAGAACAGATTTTATTATGCATTCTCCCTTTGGAGATTTTTTAAGAAAGTGTTTGAGAAGTGTAGAGAAAGAATATCAATATTTCATTCACTATGGAATTAATGGTAAATAGCCATCATGGAAAATCTGAACGCTACAATCTGGTTAGTTATTTTTGTGTTTTAATAAGTTGATACAATTATCTTATGAGTTTGTGGTAATAGAATATTGATAATGCTATTTTGTCATGTCAAAGATCCCTTCTTTTATATTAAATGCTTCTTAAAAGTTCTCATCTTAGACAATGGACCTGAGATTTTTTGTTATATATACTCAGAGTGTGGTTGAGTCTCACTTGGAGGGATTTAAAGACTTAATGATTGCAAGCACAAGGATTACTTTGAGACACAAGTGCACTTCCTTTACCCAGTTGTTTGTAAGTGTATGTGTGTATTTATTTGCCTGATAGTTCCTTAGGACATGCTTTATTGGAGATGAAATACAGATAAAGATGTGTATAGATGAAGAGCATCAATATTCTTGCCTTCTAGATAGTATTTATTTATTCTTTTTCATTCCTAGCATATGAAGTAACAAAAAGACTGTGTGTTTTCCTGATTAAGCTAAATACTGTTTTAGGAAATCCCAAATGCAATAAGATCAATTCAGTACATTTCCAATACTGAAGAAGTGTTCTTATAAAAACTGCGAGATAAACCAACCAACCAAAACTCAAACACTTGCCTAAAACTTACACTGCAGAAGGAATCACTTTTCGGTATTGACAGTTCTCATTGATTATTCAGTTTTATCTAATGCTTTGAAAGGGTAGTGCGATCATGGGTTGGTAGCAGATGCAGGCAGTTGTCACAGTAGCCTTTTCTTTTTTGAAAAAGAAAAAGGGATCTAGTTTGATATAAATGTTATATAATCATCTGTGCATTTTGATAGCTCCTGATATTGTTTGTATAAGTTAAAACACTGTAATAAACAAAAAATGTTCCCTTTTCCCTATTAGAGATACTGAATAAATTTTATCCTCATTATTTTCGATCTATCTTTTCATTTTTCATATCTCATGTTTCCTGTGTTGAGGAAGGGTGTTATGTAACACTGTCACCCTTTGTAAATGCTAGTATTTTTTTTTGTATTTTCAAGAACTAGTTAGGATTTGAAAACATGTTTAGTAAGTGTGGTAATATATTTATCATCAGAAACCTTTTATATTTATAGAGCTAACTGGGTGCAAGGCTTACTTGTCTCTTCAATCTTTTTTTTAATATTCATTCAATTTCTTAACTGCCAGTGTGTAAATAAAGCTGGAATGGGACCTTTAACTTTCTTATTTTTTGATTACCACCATATTGTTTTGTAAAACTTTTAAAATCAAGGTTTGTTCAACTACAATAATTTTACAGTGTAAATATAATTTAGTAACAGTATCAAAAATAACAATGCTTTAGTAATTAGTGAGTTACTGACATATCTTTATAAACTCTTCTTATCCATTACTCTTTGCACTCACATAAGTGAATTAGAGTGATGTTGCTTTATTCTTCCAGAAACTGAAGCTTTCAGACTGTGATTAGCTGATACCATTGCATGTCACACGCTGTTTTTACTGTATTTGGTCCTTTTACCTTAGATTCAGTATAGCAGAGGACAGTAAAAATCTTGATTTTTACACTTTTCCATTTTTCCTTTCCAAATAATAAAGACCTGATGCTAACTGCGGTAAAATACTACAGCATTTCCCATGTTACTGGGTTTCCTATCCACCTTTTTGTGGATACCTTTCCTTTCCTATACCTTTTGGAAGGTATAAATATATGAGAAACTTAAGGAATACAATCTTTGACTTCATTCATAGAAGCAGTCCCGTTGATAATACTTAAAATAAATGTGAAATGGTTATAGGATAGGATTTTAAAAATACCCACAACCACAAATGTTATCTAACAGTTTGATGCATGTAAAATTAGAATGTAGAGTAGAATAGAGACTAAGTTTAAATGAAGTGTTTTCTTTATGTTCAAAGGAATTCCATGATTCGTGTTTTGTCTCCTGTGCTATACATGTTCCTTTTCGTATTATCCAAGAAGTAAAAGTCAACTATCATGGCAAAAGTTATATAGAAAAATATAATTACTTTCTAAATATACTTGCAATTAGTATTGAAAAGTGATTTTTAATGAGAATAGAATGAATTTTACTGTAAAATAAGAAATTCCTCATAGACTCAAATATGATGAGAGAAGTCTTTCTGTGTGTCTGTTGTAAAGATTTCCTTTGCTGAAATGGAATAATCTTGAAAATTATTTTTATGGTGATACATGGAAGTGTTCATTAGGCTGACAAGAAATTCTGTACAGGGTGCTATTATTTTTTACTTTTGTAGTTGTAGCATAAGCCTCAAAGGAGTGGTGTGTTTCAGTCATGTAATTGGGATCATCTTTAGAAACCTGCTATTTAAGACTTGATTTTATTTTTATTATTGAATGTTTAAGTTAATATTTATAAGATATTGTAAAAAAAATTGCAAGGACATTGTCAGATCTACTTGAAATTTTGGATATATTCTATAGATACCTTCACTTTTCATTTTCAAATTCAGGCTTCATATTAGATGGCAATAAAGACCCCTTCTCTGAAGTTTTGAAAAAGTGCAGCAAGGATTTTCGTCGAACATTTTACACAGCTTTATGCAAAGAAAATGAACCATCTGTAACTGATGCGTCAAAGTAGGACACAATTGTTAAGCCAATGAAGACAGTGGTAAAATTATCAAAGCTGAAGTAGCAGTAGTTTTTCTAAAAAAAACCCTCAAAAAACCTGTCTCCACTCCCTCCCACCCTCTCATGATACAGAATTCACTAATAAATATGTATGAAGAGGCTTTTGGAACCAGTAACAGATCATTTTTGGAAGCTTTCAATCATATTGGTTTTTGAGTATTGTATCTGCTAATTGTACTTCATCCATTTCAGAACAAGTGTAGACAAAATGCTCTAGCTTTGTAGGATGCAGAAGAGAAAATCTCTATGTCCATAGAAGTACTGATTTTTGGGGCAGTTTAAATGCGTCAATAATCTATATTCACATGAAAAATACTGAAGTACAATTGAAAAGCAGCGTGTATGTGAATAGGATGCAGTACTTCTGAGAGGCCCTTGGCTCCCAACTAGCTTAAGTTAGTAACGAACCTGCCTAATTTTTTAAATAAAAATGCATATATATTTCTATTAAAAAAAAAAAAAAAACAAACCCTGAACTTGCTTGATAGTTGTTCCAAAAATGCATTGTGGTATTTCCTAGTGAACACTAGGAAACTTAACAACTGAGAAAAAAATCTTAAATATTTGACAGTTTATCTGGAGAAAATATTAGCTAGTTGCTAAAAATACAAGCGCACTCCTTAACAATGTGCATCTTGGACAAACAGACGCATATTTTGTCATCAAGTTACTTAAGCTTCTGAAGTCAGGGCTACAACTGGGTCAGATGATAAGATGAGCACAACAGAAAAACGAAGAGTGGCTCTGATAAAAACTGATTGATTGATGTCTGGCTTCCCCACCATCACAAGCAGTTGACAGTTAGTTTGGGATCAGATGATTTGGCTTTTGCGATAGAAGATGGGGCCTGGTAGGCAAGTCTGAAGGACAAAAAGGTCAGTTTCTGTACAGTGTCAGGCAGTGCTGGGTTCCCACAAGGTGGGGTATTGGTTTAAGATTTTCTTTAGTTACGAGACTTAACTTTCCATGGTCCATTGAAAGGCCAGGTAATCTGGTCAGAATTAATACAAAAATACAAAAGACTTTAAGTTGTAAGAGAAAGGAAGCAGAACAGAAGTATACCTGTTGGACCAGTGAATTAGAGAAATAACATTTTTCCTGTTCAATTTCTGTATTTACTTTAAGCATCATAGTTTATAGCATTAAATGATTTATAATGTCTGACTTAGAAAACGTGGTTTCCGCAGTAGATTTTTCACTGCAGCTGCAATGAGTTCTATGTTACTTATATTTTGAGAGACTGTAATGAAACATTGTGGATAAATTAATTTCAGTTTGTGAAATATTGTGATTCTGTGACCCTTTATGTAGGGGATAGCAGATTGTACCTTAATTATACAAGTATGTATTTTTCACTAGATTAAGAACAATTAGCATTTTATGCTTAAATATAATTAAATAAATGTATGTTAAGTGTGTTTTCGTGAGCTGGAGATAATTTATCAATCTATGACCATACCTGAGTGTTTATGGGGGTTTCTGTGGTTGTGTGTATTTCTTTCAGAACACATTTACAATTAGCACTCTGTTATAGTCACAGAAGGAGAGAAAATGTGCAAATGAAAATCAAGACATAATATCTTTGGAATGGAAAAGATTTTCAAGACGGCCGTGAAAATGTGTACAACTGCCACAGAATTGGAATTTGGACAGCTTGGATTTGAATTTAGGTTTTTGGACGGTTTGATACTCTCTAGAAATCCTTTATAATGTATCACTTTTCTCTGAGTTTTAAGGGTCACATCTCCAAAGGACAGTTGGGTCTCAGCTAATGCTGCTGACTTAATATCAGTAAGATGAATTCTGCAAGGTGCTGTATTGCTGATAGTATAGCTGGAATGCAGTATGAAAGAACCTGTAGTGTAACCTGGAGTGTTACCAGTAATAAGTGATCAGTGCAGGTGATCTGGTGGTCATTTGAACAGTGATTAGTTATATTTCATGAAAGGTTGTTTTCTTTGTGTCTAATCTCTAGTGACTTGCTTCATTTAAGAAATAATACTTAAACAAAAGATCTTTTTCAAGAAATACACTGGCTATTTTTGTACACCTCTTTTGAGGTGTACGTTAAAGACATGTTTTAAAACACAGAACTCAAGACTTAGAGAATTATTTTGCATGCAGATTTATGAGAAAACTGTGGAATTGTTTAAGAGCTTCTCCAGTATAATTTACATTGTGGTGCATCCCTTTGGCGTCACAGCTGTGTTAAGTTTTCATACATTATTATGCTGATCTCTCACAGCATTTCTACAAATGGTCTGAAATAAGCTGTAAAAGCCTATGATAATTTGAACATAGGGTTTAGATTTTCAGGTGCATTTCTTTGACAAATGTGTTGCATCAGAGAATAAGTAGTTATTTTTTGAACATCTTGTACTGAAATTTTTCAAGATATATGCTTAATAAAAATGAAGAGAGCTTTATTAGAGTTTTCTTCAAAGTATAATGCTTGGGTCTGACCAGGATGGTAGCCTGCTTTGTTGGCTCTTTGGGATTTTTATACCTCTAGGCTATACAACTGAGACCTATTTAGTTATACAAAGAGGAAATTTTGGGTTGGTAAATCAAAAAGGGGAGACAAATATTGCCAAAATAATCAGGATCAGCAGTTCTTATAAATGAAGAGTAACAATCAGCTACTTAGACCAGCTAGACTGTGTAATTTTATGATTAGTCCTGCAGCTTAGAAAATCTCATTTTAGTGGGAGTGTGCTTTGGGGTTGTTATGACTGGTCTGATCAGTCTGACATTCATTTTGAGGTTCTTTGACTCTTGGTTCAGAAGTTTTCACTGTCAAGAAAGGTCAGTTTAAGGTAGGGCATTATTAGGCCACAACTTCTGGCTAAATTTGTTTTTCAACATCAATTGTCAGTCAAAGCATTATATTTGAAGATATGGCCTTTACATTATAACAAATGAGAAAAAAACCACATTTGGTGTGTTACTCTTGCTATGTGTAAATTCTTTCAAATCTTGAGAGTGATTTGTGCACCAGCAATACCAGTGTAGGAGAAGAATAACACCCATTTTGCACAAATGTGCTCGTTTTTGAAAATGAAAACCCACTTTTGCATTTACAGAAAAATGTTTTGAGAATATGGATGTGGTGCCATCAGGGAAATAATTCCAGTTTTGGCTTGTATTTTATGTTTAACTTGGTATGATTTTATGTTAATCTAGTCCCATATTCTTCCAAAATACTTTATACTGTAGTCCTGAGTTTTGTATAGATATTTTGTTTGCAGGGATGTTACAAAACATAAGAAAATAATGGGTGAAGACTAATCACATTTATTATTAAAATATTGATTTGTTATATGAAAAACATTTTTAAATGCTTTGCAATCAATTTGCTAGTCTTTATTAATTTCTTAGTGGGCAGATGTTCTTGTTACTAAAAGTACCAAGATGCAGATGGTATTATTTGGCATCTTTTTAGAGGCTTCACTGTTATGTGTGGTGAGCTGAACGCTAAACTAATACATGATTCTTCAATAGCATTTCATATTTGCAAGAAATTATTTAAATAACTGTCTTTGTAACAGGTCATGTAAGAAAAAAAAACAGCTCTTAAAAATAATAATCACAACCTAAATAGAAAGTTTTGTGTTTCTGCATGTATGGAAGTGTTGTGACTAATAATTTGAACTTGAGAATTACTTCAAGCAATATATTTTTAAAGAATTTGTTACAATCATCCTTATTTAAATAAACTTATGTATATATGTATCTCAATGTATGTGAGAATTAATGTGAATTGAGGCTGAAATTGGCGTATAGCAACAATTTAGAATAAAATACACTTATTTTGTTTGAAGAGAATAACATACCATGGGTAAAGATAATAGTAGCCATAAATAAGTAGCTTCAAATTAGGAAGTAATTATTTTAAAATTTTTTGAGTAATCTTGCATGCTGTATCCTAAACAAACCCCTTTAAATAGGCAAACTCTGGGAAATATTACCTCTATTTCTGTAATACAAAAATGGAACCTTATGCTTTAGGTTTCCTAATGTGGTCAGTTCATACTTTTCAATCCATGGGCATTTTTGTTGTTGTTGTTTGTTTGTGGGTTTTTTTTTGAAATCTCAACACCTACAACTCTTGCTGACATCAGTTAAGATGCCCTAACTAGTGCTGTCAGGAGTAGCATCTGAATTCTTAGATTCTTTCATACATTCTTCTGTTGATAAGTTATACTGTTCTCCTTTTATTGGAAATTTCCATGTGTGTGTAATATAAATGCGTTATATACCTTGCACGTTGATAAATGTTACCATAGCAAGTATAGCTCTTGGAAGGTTTTCCTTTCTGTCTTCCAGAAGTCTTGCAGAAATATTTAATTTCTCATTAAAATCTTTTTTTTTTTGTAGCAAGATCGTGTAGGGGGAGCTGCCGTAAAACCTCCAAAGTCAAAGAGTTTGCCATGCTTGTCTTATTAAGCTGCTGCTAATGCTGTGGACTTTTGTCCTGAAAATAAGTTCAGTATCTTAGGTTTTAATGTTATGCAGTTTTAGGCACAGTAATACACAATTTATTTTCCTAGGTTGTTATCCTAAGTTTTGAAATTTTTAACTGCTGTGCCAAAACCAGTTTCTCTTTTATTCATATCAGATATTTTACATTCTGAGTGATTTTAAGATGCCAGGCATTTTTGTACAGACTATTATGCCCAGACAAATCTTTCTTAAAACAGCAAACAAAAATGTCCAGTGCCAAGTCTGGTGGGGTTTTTTGCACCTTAAGGATCACATATCTTCAATTTATGCCTAAGTGCTTTCTTTATGTAGCACTCATTTATAATGTACCAGAATGTATAACAGTATAACATTACAAAGAAACCAGGCATATTATGAAAAACTGAACTGAATTTGTAGAAATCATGAATAATTTTGCGAATAGAAGTAATATAAAACAGGACTGTAAATGAAGGATTTTGAATTTCTGTAAATTACCTTTATAAGGAAAAGGTACAGAGACTGGCGGTTGGAAGTGAGTGATGATGTTTTCTCTTAGCCTTTTCATATTTTTGAAAATATGAGTGAAAATGAAATGTATTTATGGAAACTGAGCTATCACATGAGTTAGTTTAGCTCTGATTGAATTATTCATAGAACAATATTTTGCCTATATGTGATAATCTGTTTTTATTTTATTGTTTTTGAGCTTTTCACAAAAAGTCCTGATTTTTATGCTTTAGCTTGTAGTTGTTTTCATGTAGCATGTTGAGTATTTGGTGTTGTATTCTTGCTTGTTTGTATTAGATTTCAGTATTGTGTGGATGACTTGAAAGCTGTTAAACATGAGAAAAGCCTCAAAAAATTGGTGTGAATTCGATCTCTTCCTAGAAGGGGAAGTATCATGAAGAATGAAGTATTGTTTGTTCATTCGTGGGCAAAGAGAAATAAATTACTGAATCCAGGGAATTTAGGACATCATAATACCTTTTTTCCTCCCTTCTTTTTCTTTCTTCTTTTGGGCAGGAAGAAAGAGCATAGAACTTGTTTGTACTATGTACAGGAACACTGAAAATCTGTAAGGCGTAATTGTTGATAACTTTGATAGATTATACATTCAGATATATTTTGATACTTGAATTATGTGATTGCATTTGTATGTAAAATGTTAAGAAAGACTGTGGGTACCTCTGATGTCTGTTTTGTTGCCAATGAATCATCTTGTTAGTGGAACTTCAGGAGAATGCGTTATGTGTTCTGCATTTTGTATAAAGTAGTATTTTATTAGTGAAGTATATGGAATGAATGTTTAAATTTCATTTTGTGTTGCACATTAATGATGCACTGCTTGTTCTAATTGTGAGTTCATGTAATGGCAAGGTGTTATGCCTGTGATAACCTGCATATAGCAGAAAATATGTATTTAGATTATTATGCCATTCCATTTTTTTTTGTATTTTGATTGTCTGAGTGGTTCATCCCTTATATCTGATGGAAGTTACTTATCTGATAATAATTACTTAATCTCTGTTGGAGTAAAACAGTGGTTAGTGAGTGATAGACTCACTTTTGAAATACAACCTTTGTAACCTTGCTGTAGGAATTATATTTTCTCAGAGTAACAGAAGATACATTCCATACTGTGTAGACCAAAAATTTCTTAAGAATACATGTATCATGTTTCCATTTTTCTTGGGTCCTTTTTGATGTTAAAAGAAAACTACCAAGTAGCAATGTCAAAGCCATATATCCTCTACTAATGGAGACTCGTTTACAGGTTATTGTCGGTGCTCTTGGCTAGTAATAGAGAGTAACCTGTAGGTAGAATTTGTAGACAGAGTTTGTTGCATTTTAGTATGGGATTTCTTTGTACTTCTGTCATGTTCTTTTAAAATTTGGTAAGTAATAGTTTGCTCCTTTTGGATTTTTCCTGTTTGAAGAACAATCAGTATCATTACTCAGTTTT
>VXBC01013226.1:682477-816795 GCA_013399945.1 Ploceus nigricollis
AACCCAGGGCATTTGTGACCTATTTTCGTGATGAAATACAGTTTTTTCTTTACTTTAACCTTACCTCTACAATAGAGCTTGCTAATGTTAGAAATACCTCTTAATAAAAAGGAAGAAAGAATCTCTTGCCTCAATCACATGATTCTAATAACAAAAAACCAGGCCAAATAAGAGATGGATAAGTCTTTGACATTTACATTCTCATAAATATATACATAAATAAGAAACAAATAGATATTAAATATATATATGTATATATATATATCGCTGGTCTGCCTGTATAGGAGTCTGCCTATTGATTCCAAAGGCCAATAGTTTGCTGGGTTAACAGGAATTACATAAAAGTAGTGCCATGTGGCCCTTCATGGATTCACTATATGGAGTAATCAGGCTAGACCTTATACACACGCTTGTTGCACCAGGCAAATGGGGAGAAGTTAGTGATTGTCGTGGGTAAATGGTGTAAATTTGGAAATGGTAAATTTGGGAAAAGACACTATTTCTCAGTAATCCCACTTGACCTCCAAAGCTTGACTTTCCAAAGTTGCCAGTAAATAGAAATGAATATAAAATGGGGATCTCAGTGTTCTGCTAGCTACTACTGAAGGAATAACTACTGTTTCATATTTATACATCTTAGCTTAGATGAAATACTTCTCTAAAAATTGAGTATCTGTTTTGTTGGATCTTCTTCATTACTGTTAAGTGGTAAGACATAATTTGTTTCAGTATCTGCAAGGTATTGAAAGGTCTGCATTTTTGAAAATATACCCAGAGTGAAAAACAATCCCTTTACAAAATATTAAAGGTAACTTAGCCATTTTTCAAGTGAGGTTTGTTTTATTTTGTAATTTTTTGTAAGGTTAGCTATAGTACCGCTGTCTCATAACAGCTGGGAAATTACAACTTTAGAGTCACCATTTCTATAAATAATTTAAGAATGCTTTTCTAAATGAGTAACTAAAGTTTTTCAGCAAAAATGCTGAAGTTATGCCATACTGGAAATGGTGGCAAATTTTCAAGAAATTGAGGATTCTCCTCCACAGTTTTGTTGTATCTAGCATTCTATGGTTGTGTTGTGTGACCAGTCACTGGAGAATGAATATAGGAAGAGCAAGTAAACTGTATAGTAAAAGGCTTTTTGACCACCCTGTTTATGACTTTGATAGCATTGGGTTTTTGCCCTTTTTGCTTGATAGTGCTCTGTGAAAAGATGTAAAGTGTGACTAAGAAGCAAAACCAAAACCACAACATTTATTTTCCTCCTTTCTTGATTTGTGTCCTCATTGAAGGCCTTATCGCTGCTATAAATGAATATGAGGACAGTGCGGAGAACTCCTGGAGTGTGTTAAAGCTAGATACTCTAAAGATGGAATCAAATCAGCTTAAATAGGGATTTCTTAGAACTAAGTTTTATGTCCAGTGCTTAATAATTTATGTAAAGAGAAAACAATAATTTTTTTACATTAGAGATTTAGAAAGCTCTTAAATTGCATCAGCGAACCAAGACATACTTCATCAAAAGAACAGAGATCAAAAATGACAGTATAGACAATTTTAAGATACCAGAAAAGGAGAATAACAATGAGCAAAAATTCTTTCAGGAGTCACTTGCATGTTGCAGGTGAAAATGACATGATTAAAATACAGTTAGATGGAAGCAGGTCATAGGTTTCATTGAAATCAAAGTGAAGTTTTCAAGTGCAATTTCATATTAAATGTTAATTTAATAAATTAGTGGAGATCAGAGAAAGGTCAGTCTGGAATGCAAAGGGTTAAAATGCTGAACAGTGACCTGAACAGGGAGTTGTTGTGTCTCTGAATCCCAGACATACTTTATTAGGACAATCCAGCTGGTTTTCTATTTCTATCTCCTCATTATCAACACGCTTATGGTATGGCCTCTTCCCCCTCACTTCCAATGCCAAGAATTTGGCAGGGACACCATGTGAGGAGGTCAGAGACTGATTGAGAGGAAAAATGAAGTTCAGACTGGAGCAGAGATGCAGAAAAAGTGAGTCCAGTCAGTGAAGAGCTGAGGGTTTTTGTTTGCTGTATGGAGACTACCAGCAGAGGTGTTTTTTTTTTTCCCTTGTGAGCAGTGATTACAACTCTGTGTGAAATTAAACTACTGACAAGAGGTTTCGTTTCCATCTTACTGAAAATGCTGTCAAATAACAGTCAAGCTCAAGGAATTACATATGTAAAATCAGTAGAAAAATGAACAAAATTGAATCTTTGCTTTCTTCATAATGTTTGGCATCTTTTGTATATTTTAAGAAGAAAAAAAGCTGAAATTGTACTGTTTTTTTTTTGGAAAAGGAAAGGTTTATAAATAGAAGCCTCATAGTGTTAAATTTCTTTATGTGTTGGATCGAGGTTTCTCTGCTGAGAGAAAAAAATCAACCTCCAGCGAATGTGCAAAGGAAGTGGGAGGAAAAAGTCCTTCTCACACATTTCTATAGTTTCCATTTAAATGTATATATAAAAATATTACTGCCTTATGACACATAGTTTACATCAATAGGTATATCAGTTTAGTATTCATATTGATGAAATCTTTTGCATGATTTGTATTGATTAAACAGATGATAAATTTGATATACTTTTTTGTGTCCAAAACCATGGATCAAAGCAGATGGAGAAAATATAGTAAGATTTTCTATAGTAGATCAGTTTCAGTTGGTACCAGACTGATTTGTATGTCTTCAAGACAATATGCAGTGCTTCATTTCAGTGTGATATGGATTATCTCAGAATTGATCTGTAGTAATACTGTACTAAAAATACTTTTGGTTTTTATTGTTTTCCTGCAGTTCCCCTTTAACTTAATGGAAAAATGTCTGAATAGAAAAGTGAGTTAATTTCTTGAGTGTGCAGGGAGATACTGATTTTGTACTTCTTACATTCCTATAATTCCTATTGAAACAGATAGAGATTGTGTGTATAAGGAGTGGTAGGATTTAGTCTTTGTCAGATATTTGATTGCTGGTTTTTTGCACAACTATTGTATACTTATTACAAACATGTTAGTGGTGCTCTCTGCATTTACACTGTGGGGCTAATGCTGATGTTTGATCATGTGTTGCAGTTTCAAACTCTTAAGACCAAATGATTTCTCAGTATCAGTGTTCCAATGCCAATTTACTCCTGTGATATGAGCCATGTTGTTTGGGGTGATGTGACCCTTAAAAGATGTCCAAAGAAGATGTTAAGTGTGTTAAAAGAAGAATGCAACTTTCCTAGAAGGCCTTGACGCTTAGAAGTTCTAAATTTCTTGTAAAACTACAGTGGAAGGGTATTGTCCTGACTAGCATACTGTCCTGAATTTCTTAAAATTGTTAGTGATGGTGGTGTTTTTAGTGCATGGGAAAACCGAGTACTGAAAGGAAGCAAAAAGCATGACTTAGAAACGGAGACTTATGGGGTATAGGGTGGGAGAGGATGAGGGAGTGAGAGAGAGCAAGAAAGACTTATTTTGCTGAAAGGATGAAGGAAAAGTAACAAAATTACTCTCACTGGTAAATTCAGGTACCTCCTTAATTGAACAACATGAGCACACAAGCGGGGTGCAGATAATAGACAAAGGAAAAAGAAAGGAATTCACTCTGGGCTGGGATTAGAACCTGGGGCTTTCCATATGGGAAGAATAATTTACACTTAAAGAGCCTATTCTCCTAAAGGAAGGAAGACCAGTGTAGTTGAGTTATGCCAGTAAAAAATATATTTCTATATTCATTTGTAATTTTTAAAGTACTATTTATACTTTTATTTTTATATTATTCACAATAAACTCCTGACACTTCTGCCCCCTCCTAACAGACACCTAACAATGAAGCAGCTTCAATTAAGAAGCAGAACATCAGCCTCTGGCATCTTATTCTGTTGTTCCATCTTTTTTGCTAGGGAGAATTCATTTGTTTCTTAATTAAGAAAAACACCAATAGCATGAAAAATCTTCTTATGGTACCTGAATGGTAATTAGGTGAAAGGTAAAAAAGAAACACACACATACATTCCAGTAGCAGCCAAAATGAACTTGAGCTGATAAAAATGAACTAAACTACCCTTGCATAAATCGAGGCTGAGAGAAGTGTACAGTCATTATGGCTAAGACAATATGCAAACTATCTTCAAAGAAATCAAATTGCTAGAGTGTTTTCATTTGCATGTATTAACTATTAACATAATGAGGAGAAGTGACATTGGACCCGGATTGTGTGTCTGGTTGGATTGATAACTCTACTGCATCTGCAAACAGGCGCCCAAAAATCAGACTAGTAGTCAGATTGGTGTTGAACTCTGAAGTGTGTATGGGTTTTTGGGGGCTTTTTTTTGTTGTTTCTTTGGTTTCCTTTCTTGATTTTTTTTTTTGTTTNGTACTTCATACTTTCAAGGTAGATACCAATTTTAAACTTTTTTCCATTTTATGTATTCCCACTTATATGGAAGGATGAGTGGTTACTGCATGTTAGTTTGGAGTTACTGAGTGTTTGTGTAATTACTGAGAGATTTTTTTTTGTCTTTCAACACTGTTCTTATATATTAAAATGTCCTACTTAAGCTGTCAGTTACTGTGCTCATGAAGACAGAGAAAGCTTAGAGAAATCAGACTTTGGAGAAGTCAGTTACATTCTATTTTATGTGATTACTTAGAACAATAGCAGGCAATGCTTGTGATGGCAATTGTTACCTGCTTACATATTGGGAATAGATTTAAATTGTTGATCAACATAGTATATAGGAACTTAGATAAATCTAGCAACTTCTTTTGTTAGAAGAAAAAATAGAAATAATTACAAAACCTGAAGATTTTTTCTAAATTAATCATAAAAGGAAAAAACTTATTAACTAAATGCAATTTTTGTCCTGATTTTCTTTGCCTAAAATCTTTCTAAAGGGAAGTTACTTGTTGATATTTACAGATCAAAATTTCTAAAAGAATGTAGTTTTGGAAGAAGGTGAAATGGGATGGAAAGCAGCCTCATGCATTCTTAAAAACTCAGAATTTATGTCATTTGCATAGTCTGGGAAGAAATTATAGTTTTTATGTTGTATTTTTGTATTCACACACACAGTGTATTGGTGTGATTTATATAATTTCATATTCTTGTTCTTGAAGATTGTGACAAAATAGTAAGTCCTTTTGCATTGCTAGAAGGAGTACATAAAATTTTGTCTGTGAATATAAACCCGTCTACCAAGAGGGGAGGAATTCCCATGTGGTTGTTTGAGTGCTGGATGCATCTGTTTGTTTGCATAGCCCAGGAGTCATACTCCAGTCTGAGAGGTGAATTATGTGAAAACTTCTATTTTTGAAAAGAATATTCTTAAGGCAGCCCATCTGTGTGAGCAAAGGTATGGGGAGTATCTGTCTAAATAGTGGTTTACATGTTTAAACTCGATACCATGAACAACAGACACTGATCTTAATTTAAAGGTATTATGATAACACAAACTTTTTGAAGTTAGTAGTAGCTCAGGAAGCATGTGTAACACAAATACTTTTTTTTTTTTAATGTACTCAAATGCTCACTAATTTCCAGAGGTATTGCAAAACTGAAGAATTCTGATCACATTTTTTTATTTTAGATGGCTAAGTTTTTATTTTTACTTTGTAACTAAGAGGTATGATTAAGGAAGAAACACTGAAAACAAGTTATTTTCTTTTTGGCAATTTGTGAAGGTTAGAGTAGGATCCCCCACAGCTCATGTGGGGCATATTCTAGTCTTTCAGCCTCAAGTCTGAGAATTAGTACATAACTAGCCATACTGCAGCTTGTTACTCCTTTTGTCCTTGGAAGATAGGTAGAGGAAAATCTCTACAGGGTAGGAGTAGATGTGAAAATGCAAGAATTTGTTGGGTACAAATCTCTTGTAATGGTCTCTTCCAGGTTTCTGTAAAGTAGAAGACTTTGTGAAGGATAATGTGAATTTCAGATTATCTCTACCCATCCAACTGAAGATTCCATTTAATGCTACCTTAAAATTCATTATGCTTTTACTATTACTATATACTATCCTGATATCATGGATCATGTTAAAAAAAAAACCCAAACCAAGCAACCTGAACATATGAAAAATAAAAAATGTAACTATATTTTATTTGATATCAATATGTTTTTATTTGCTGAAGATCTTACTTGAGTGCTTTTGCTTTCTTCTGTAGCAAAGATCATCACTTACCAAACAAGTCAATAGTTTGTGCTATGTTGTTATATTGTGTTGGGTACCTAATAAGAATAATATAAATGATGTAATGATATAAATATCAGGATGCAGATAAGAATTAGCTATCTTAGGTTCTAGAATATGACATGACTGCCTTTCAGTTTTTAAAGAAAAGTGGAATTTTAAGTATTGGAATGTATGTGAGTAGTCTATTTTTTCTCTGCATCTATCTCATGCATAAAAGTCAGATGAAAAATGTTATTTAAAAATAATTGAAGAGATAGGTATTTCAGGGAAAAAAAGTTTACTGATCTTTCCATATGTAAACCTTGAATATATTTAATAATTCTAACTAACATAAAATTTTTCTCAAATATTCAAATTCTCATTTGCATGAAGTCCCACAGGGAAACATCTTCTCATGCATTCCCATAGGATAAGAAGTTCATACTTGTGTATGAGTAATTTTATCTCCCCATTTTTCAAATCAAGAAATTAGACATGTCAGAAATAGTGTGCATGTATGTGTGTGTGCCTACATGGAGGATTAATAGGAGGATTCTGGAGAGCCTACTCTGAAGAAACTAAGAGAAGTTTTAGGATTTTGTATGTCTTAATTGCATTTTGAGATTGATTTGGGTTGGAGTTCCCCCCCTTTCCCTCTCTACTAAATCTTGAGTAATTTTTTTAGTATTTATAGCCTGGTTACATGTGGGATACCAAATTTCAGTAGACATGCCCTAATTTGATGGCTTCATTTTAGTAGTTCAGAAGTAGAATTGTATGTGGAATTGTTTGTCAGTGCATTTTTGGATATGATACAGGGATTTCAATGACCTGGCTTTAATAAAAGAGGTGTTTAAGGCTTACTCATTCAATAGTGCTGTACTAGTGTCTTAGGCAGGATTTATACACCAGAAATACTGTCGGAAAGACAGATCCACAGAACCCCAGAAAATTCTTGGGTTTAGTCTCTACCTTATGTTTATGAAAACTACTACACTTGTTGAAATGAACTACTTCACCTTTTGGAAGTTCTATGTTGCTTCTACTTGTGGTTTCTGGCTTTTGGATGTCTGGATAGGAGGAACTGTGGAAAATATTTCAAGTCTGCCTTTTTAAAATCTGATGCTTTATGCAGAGATCAAAGGCCTTAATTGTTTCTTTCAAAAAAAAAAAAAAAAAGGAGCAGTGGATAGAGCTGTATGGCCAAGTCTGTTGTACCTCATAGGTCAGTCCTGGCTTAAAGGACCTGTGATATGTTCAAGCTAGCTACCCAGTAATGATACTCTTCTTCCTCACAGTGACATCACTGTGGAAATACTGTAATGTCATAAAGAATCTGTTTCCATTTAATGAAAGAAGAAAAATAATTTTATGATTTTATAAGTCTGTTAATGTTCCTAAAATAGCATTGTAATTCAAGTAATGTGTAAGAATTATAATGACTGTAATGATAGTAATAGAATTATTAATATTTTTATAGTTGGATTTATATCCACACTAAAGAATCCCCTGTGGAAAAGGAAGAAATAACCATAAATTTGTCATCTTCAGTGAGAAGGAAGGGTCAATACTAGGGAGGTAGATCTGTAGGATTTGCCTGCTCCTTACTCCTGCACTGAATAAGCATCCATGTGAAAAATGAGGCTATACTGTGCGATTTACTGTTGGTCCTGAATGTAATAAAAAGAGTAATTTTCCATAGTGGATATAATTTACTTGTAGACAAATTGTCATATGAGTCTAAAATCTAAAGTTTGAATTTAGTTTAAAATATTTTAAATTTTGTATTTCCATTTTTCCATGATGGAAGAGGGATGGTATGCCTGTTGGGAAAAATTTAAATAGTGGTGGTAAAATGTGTCATGCTTATCAAAGAGAAATGAAATTTGAATCCTGTGTTAATTGTTTTTTTTGCAAGAAAACTCCTCAAGGATTTTGAAGGCACATTTGGCTATGGTTATGTACACCATTTGGCACCATTTATATGCCACTTTGCTGGGCTACTTTGAATGATGGTACATGTTTGGGGAGTCTTCTCTTAATACCTCCCCTCCTCCACGAGGTTTGAATGATTTGTCAATTTTATTTTGTTTATTTTTAAAATTATTAAATCCCGTTTTTTGCCAGGAGTACCTGAGATTCAGTGACAGACACATTGGTCTTTCTTGACATGTATGTGGAATTTGTTGATGTTGTTTGCTTGGTTTTTGTGGCTTTGTTATTGTTTTTGTTGTTGTTTGGGTTTGTTTGGTTGGTTTTGTTTTGCTTTGGAGTTTTTTGGGGTGTTTTTTGGTTAATATTTGTTTTAGCATCTCTTAAGAAATGATACTTGACCTGAGGTCCTAGAGGGACTTCCAGTGAACTTTCTGAGAACCTTTAATGTGCATTATCAGTTTCCTGTCTTCTCTTCATGATAGATGCCAGAACAAAAGTAAATGCCAGCAATCTTGTAGAAGGATTATGTGGACCATTACTGTAGAAACAAACAAGACATTTATAAATTAAAACATAAAAAAAATTGGTTGTTAAATATGAAGTTCAGCTTCTGCTTCCCCCTATCTGCACTGTCGGTGCACTGCACTGGATATCACATTGAGAAAGGAGGGAAAAAAATGAAACGTTGAAGGAGTAATGTCAGAAGGGCATATTAAGTTGAGGTGGTCTTCTCAGGAATTTTTTTAGGAGAGTAATGATCTTTAATTCTTCATAGGCTCAGCTTCAGTACTCTCTTCTGCATATATTTGAGTTACCTACAGAGCAGTCTGTTGGCATAGTTCATAGACAGTATTGATGAGGCTGCTGAGGCATACCCTGGTTGCATATGTGTTTGTCTCCAGATATCAGAAGCAATAAGAAGCCTCAATAATTAGTGCATGTCCAAATTAACTCTCTCAGTGTTGTAATTTCACGGAAGTATTAAATGTGTTACTTGCGCAAATTTTTATTGGTTTCCATTTCCAGTGTTCTTTAGAATCACAACTAGTCTAATTTGCTGTGTCATAAATTTTGAAATTGAATATCAAAGAACAAACAGTTAATGGTTCTTTGTCTTCTTGTAGTAGATGACTACTGCAGAGCTTACAGTGTGTAATGTTTGTGAGGACATTAGCTGCGTTCTTTGAGCTGACACCAGCTGCTGATCATGTGGGATGTTCTTCAAGTGCAACCTGCAGATGAGGTTGAAAACCACTGCTTGTGAGCAGGGGATGTTCTTTATGTCCTAGGGATGTCAGAGCATTTTATGCAGAATATGGTATAATCTTTCTAATTTTACTTCCACAATACATAAGAATAACCATGCACCTCCTTTCCTTTAAGACATAATGCAAGATAATTTTCTTTCCCATATTATTCTTGCTTAAAGTGGGATAAAATAAATACCACATTAAATTTGGAATATAGAAACCAAAACCAATAGAAATTTGCCTGCCTGGTTTTTACTTTTTCAATAGTTTTTACTAAGCAGTTCGGATACCTGATAGCCTGATAGGAAACCAAAGATACTGAATTCTGATAGAATTAAGATCTTATTCAAATCATGCTTTAAAATTATTCTTATTATTTTAGATTAATATTTGAAACTTTGTACTAAGTAAGAGAAGTAAGTAATTTCTCCCCAATCCAGTGATGACATAGCATCTTTATAAATATCTTTCTAGTGTGGCAAACATTAACCCTTTGAAGCACACATGAGTCTGAATTTGACTGAGAGCCACATCGCATTTGCCATACATTCTGGAGATAAAAAGAGGAAAGGAAACATTGTGAAGGGTTCACAAGCAGTAGGTCCCCAGGGATACCACTATTTCCTTACAAAATGGCTAAGCTGTATGTGCAGTTAGTTCTGAGAAAAAACAAGTGATACCCTGAGCAGTCACTTCCAGCTCACCCTCTCCTGTGTCCGAGGATTCAAGCCCACCATCAGCTGCGAGCCATGCAATTGGTCATGTCACAGCTCTAATATGCAAACGTACTTGCTATCTAAAACAAATGTGTCCAAACACGTTGCCTTCTTAAACAACCTCTCAGCTGTAGCCATGCTTTTCAAACCTAATGCTGTGAAAACACTACTTTTTGATAAGAAAAGTTTTAAGACTCTATTTTCACTGCTGCAGAGACGTGTGTAAATTCAGAGTCTGGGAGAAAATAAACTTGTAAAAACTGAAGGGATACACTAGAAATGCCCAGTGCTGTGGTACTTTTTTGTAGAAATGTGAAATTCATCTCTGTTTATTTTTGGCTTTATGACTGTAGGATAAAATTACCTTTTTCTGGAGTAGAAGGAGGAGGCTGAAACCTAATTCATCCAAATGAAATCTTGCCGTTTTAAGGAAGATCTAATAAAAGGCAGTAACAGGTTTTTGGGTTGAGGTTACAGTTCTAAGTGGAATGATAAGTCACATTTAAGTGGTTTATCAAAGCGATTGAATGTATTTGATAAACTTATATTATTGTGCCATAGTTTTATCTTGCTATTTGATAATGTTCTACTATGAAACTATATAAAATACCGTCACAAGAATTTGTAAATAGCTGAAAGAAAAAGATTGTGAATTTTCAGTTTGTATTTGATACAGTGAAACTACTTGAAGTTGCTTCAAATATTTAAAATGTTTTTGCTAATGCATTGGCTCCTGAATGGGAGGAATGAATGGTTCAGGTAGCAGGCTACTAGCCAGTTGCCCATGCCATATGCTAATCAGGGATTAACCAATGAGCTTCAAAATAAAAAGTGGAGAGAGATGGCTTTAGGATATTTGGTACAAAAAGGTAGCTAATATTTCCTTTGATTTTTAGAGACAGGAATGTGATTAAGATACACTAAATGGAAATCCATACAAAACCAGTTCCGATTTTTGGAGGAGGGAATGTAATTAAGATATACTAAATGGAAATCCATACAAAACCAGTCAAATTGTTAAAATATTCAAATATGCCTTACTGTAACAAGAAAGCACTGTAATGTACTGAAATCAGCAATAGAACAGCTGTGTTTTAAAGGACAGTACTTTGAATGTCACTTGACAATTTGCTTTCAATTAGAAGTAATTTACAGGAAGATGCCCACAAGCTAATCTTTACAGGATAATTAAGTTCCATTTTCTTTACTTTTAATTAAAAAGCAGAAAAGATTTAGCTGATCCATAAAAAATGTTCTGTTTAAACATTCATCAGACTTCACACTCTTTTTTTTTTTTCTGTTATTTGTTGTAGCAGATGTTATCAAAACTGCAGTCTGCTCTGTTTTAAACCCAGTATATTTGGGAAGTGAAACACGAGTTGCAATAGGCGTGTACAGCTGAGGTATGATCATTTAGCTTCTCTGTATATGAATAGCTCTAAAATGATATCCATACCCTGGGCTTTAATCTTGCTCCTTCCATTGCTTGCCATTGTGGTGAGAGAAAGCGAAGCAGATGAACAGCTCTGGGGATGCTAATTTTCCTCTTGCTTTCCTAATGCAATTAAAACCTGAAGTCTAAATGTAAAAATGAAACAAGTATCTTTGTCATTAAATCTGCATGTTAGCAAGGTTGTCTGCATGCCTGTAGAATCGATGAAAACAAGGATTCCTTTGCTGATTCACATTGAATGAAAAAAAATAAAGTGCAGTTTATGCCCAAATATCTGGACACACAGATACTTATATTGCAGTGAAGTAGTCCTGTTCGTAAGGAGGAAAGATGTATCTGTTTTCCCCAGATATTCCCTCATCATCTTTGCAGATTTTAAGAAGTGAAAGGAAATTTAGTTCTAGGTTTTAAATTTGTCCTGTGTGCTGTGAGGAATTCTACATATGAAACTGAATCTCCAATACTTTTTTAAGTGTGAGCTCTAATTATTTTTTGGTTTACAGCCCAGTTACTCCACTGAACCTGTGAAATGGTATGTAGCCGAGCCATGTTCTTAACAAAGACATCTGAATGCTTGTGTTAGGTCTGAAGCTTATTCTTTATAAATGTTTTACTCAAAATTGACCAGGTTACCATGATCACTTTAGAACTGAGAATAAAACTATAGAGTTGTTGTGTTTTATGTTGAAAGGGATGATATAATTCAACCTCCTGCTCAAACCAGAACCTATTTCAGTAAGGTTCCCAGTCAAATTTTTTATTGTCTTCAAGGTTGGAGATTCTATAACCTCCTTTAGCAACTAGTTCTACAGTTTTATGGTCATCATTGTCATCTCTTTTTCTTTAATATTTACTCAGAATTTCCTTTGCTTTGTCCTGTGTCCTTTGCCTCTTATCCTATCTCTATGGACCTCCAGGGAAAGTGTGGCTTTGCTCCTCTGGAACGTCCCATTTGGTATGTGAAGACAGCAGGAGGAATTCTTCCTAAACCTGAACAACCCAGCTGTCTTGATTTTCCCTTGCCATAATCCTGTGGCAGCCTTGCTCTCCTCTGCCAGACTCACTCCAAAACCATCACGTACTGCAAAACCCCAGACTAGACAGGGCACTTAAGATGTGGTCTCACAATTGCTGAGCAGAGGGGAATAATCATCTCAGCCTGCTGTCTGGACTTTCTTACATCCATGGACATGGTTGGCATTTGCTGCTGCAAGGGCTCACCACTGATTCATGCCCATGCAGCAAAGCTGTTTTTTGGTATGTTCATCCCCAGCTTCTACTGGTACCTGAAAGGCAGAGTTTAGAATTTGCCTATGTTGAACTTCATGTTTCTGACAACCCAGGACTCCTTTGTAGCAGCCTTGCCTTCTAGTGTATCTTGGTAACTCCTATGAATTTGATATAATTTCAAAGTTGCTGAGGGCGCTTTGTTTTGTTGTTGAAGCCATTAGTGAAGATCTTAAGCGATATTGACCCCTGAGGGATGTCTTTAAGTGAGGAACTCATTAGCTTTTGTATTAACCCTTTAAGGCTGGTGATCTAGCCAGTTTTCACTTTTTAAGACTAAAAATGCAACCCATACAGTATGAAGTAAATATTCTTAAAACATTTGACGTCTTTTGAAAATAAAGGTGTTTTATATATGGGTTTTTTTCCCCATAAATTAATACTATAATTACAATATCCAAATACACTGGATTGTTCTGTGTTGCAATTATTGAATTCTTTTATTGAAATAAAAGTTTCTACATATTTCAAGGTCTAGATTTGCTCTTAAGTTAGCAGACAGATTAACAAGAACTTTCTAAGTGGTCATGCTAAATAGACCTTGGTGTAATTGAAAGTGGGTAGTCAACCTGGTCTGTAAAAAAACATAGAACCAGCTTCCCAGAAATCATTCTCAAATTGAACTTTTTGCGAATTCTAGGTTCAGGTCTTGCTTGTAAAAACTCTCTTATATTTTTAAGCTGTGCTAATGTACAGCAACCTGCTCGTACATAGACACATTTTTAGGAAATATTTAATATAAGCTATTCAAATGACTTCAGCAATAGATTCTGTCAGTTTTAACAATTTTTTACAACTATAACTTATAATTTCACTCTATGGAATTCTTTCCAGTACTATTAGGAGGCAGAAGGAAGTAAGATAGTAATTTGTTGTTGTAATTGGCATTTTTGTGGATTTTTAAATAAATTTCTAAGCATGTTTACTTTCACCAAAAGGCTTATGGAAAAATGAGGATACATTTATAAGTCACATTTTAAAAAGGCTAGAGGACTGTATGGAAATAAATTTAAGCATGTGCGTGTTTGCAGAAGAATCACTTCATATGTAGTTAAATAGATGATTTTTGGTCACTCATAGTGCAAAAGTCTTCAACTATCTAATTGTTTGGCATCCAAAATAAGCCAGTTATTGAGATTCCTTTGTGCGAAGGAAAAGAAACAGTTTTACAGGGTAATTATTTTTTTTCAGTTTTGCACCCTGCTTCAAGATTTGCTTTAAATCAGCATGCTGCTGAGAAAGACAGTGATGGCCTCTTCCTTTTGCCTGTTAGTTCATCCAGTGTTCACGTATGGCGCAAATGTTAGTCTGTCTGTAGAGCAAACTGGGGGAAGAAACTGCTCCAAGTGAAAACCAGCTTCTCTCCCCATTCCTCATGGTTCAGTTTTAATTCAAATAAATTTCTTTATCTAGTTCACTTGATGGCCACAGATGTACTTTTGCTAATCCAACAAGGAGGACAGCACAACTTTTAAGGGCAAGCAGCAGGGGTGGGGCAGCATGTTTTGGGAATGCAGTCTGCTGGTGTCAGCATAAGGAGATAATAACATTGCATTGCTGGACAGCTGGTTTAGGGTGGAATCACTCCAGGATGCTCAAAAAATACGCTCTGCTTTGTTTAAAATAGTAGGTAGTGATACGTAGTTAGTGTAGCAGATAGACTGGTTGCTCATTGCTTACACTAATTTTGCAAAAGGCAGAATGCTGTCTGTCTTGAATGAGAATTTTGTTTAAGAGATAGCTGCAACTTTTCTTCCTTATATGCCTTAGAGCCTCTATACTTATTGTATACACTTACTTTTGTAAGTGAACTTTCTGTGGACACTTTTCTTAAAGATGTTCTGACTCTTTCCTCACGAGTAAAGAATACAGGCATGAACTCAGATTAGTGTTAGAAATGATATCCTTTAAATATTTGCTTTAGAAAGATAGAACTAGATAGAACTGAACTGTTAAGTCTTTGGCTGTGATACCAGTTCTGTTTGATTGTAAAAACTAATAAATAATAATAAATACAATACCATAGCTTTTCTATGACTGTACAGAAAACTTATGTTATGCTTAGCAATATAATTGAATAATGTATTCATCCAATATAATTGAATAATGTATTCATCCAATGTTTGGTTACTTTTTGGTAACTGGATAATCAGTGAAGCTTAACACTTCAGGGGATTCAGTCATAGTCCTGAGATGGGAGTCTTGATGAATAATTTGAGGTCTAGTCTGATCCATTAATGCTGCGAATATAATTTGGGTTGAAGTGTTCCCAGTTACTTTATTAGTGGAATTCAGATAATTTGCTTTGATGGACATGGCAAACATGATAATTTGCAAAACTGTAAACAAAATAGTAAAAAAAAATCCTGCTTCAAACACAGAAAGGTGAAGATAGTCTATTTTATATTCTAAACCTAAAAGATGTTAAAATTTCAAAAATGTGTCACTTTAATGTCGTTTCAAGATGACATTTTAGCATCATGACTGTAGCATAGTTGCCTGAATTTCTATGCAGAGCAACTTTTCAATTTAAAAATTATTTTGCTTAGCTTCAGTGATTTGCATTTAGTCTTGTAAATCCAAAAATATTTTCAAATTAAGAAACAAAATATTATTTGAATTCTTCTTTTCAATAAATTTTAACTGACCTATTAAATGTTATTTTTTCTTGTTTCTACTGCTTTTCTTCTCACAATTTTAGACAAGAATTTTGAGGATTTTGATGAATCAAATGTCTCTCCTGTGTTTCATTATGAAGGCGACATGTGTGCTGAGAAAAAAGCCAGTGAAATTATTGCTCATAAAATAACTTTCCATCCTTTTGTTAAATGTAATTTGTACAATATTTTAAAATTATGGTACAAATTGTCTGAAAACATCACTTGCATACTTTAGAGATGAGGGAGGAAAGGGTACTAATGGCATTCAGACAAGCAGTAATTAGCTATGCCAATAAATAGGACAATTTAATAAATGAGTTATAGCAAGAAGGAGTAAGTTGCATAACAAATAATTATGGGACTTTGGCACTTATGAACAGAAGACCAAGGTGTAGGAAGGTGTCTCAGAAGAAATATTGTATGTGGTTTCATATTAACTATAATATGACATTAAATGATATTGCAATAACTTATTTAGTAATATTATTCTAATATTAAAATATTGAACCCATGTATCTGAGAATATTACAGTGTTATAAAAATCATATTTCTGAACCCGAAATATAGTTAATCTTAAACACTGAGAAGTGTGCAGATTTGACATGAGCAGACATTTAGGGAGTTTGTGAGAGTCTGAAAGCTTCTCACAAGTTCTTCCCTGAGGAGGGACTGGAAAGATTTTACAGTAATAGTTCTCTCTTTTGTGTAATATTCAGCCATTTCACCTTAGATTTGCTTTGCTTTAGAAATTATACTGAATGCACAAAAGCAGTCAGAAAAATTTTGTATGTGTATGGAGAATGGGGAAATGATATGAGGAAAGGGGAGAAAAGAAGCTGTCTGGGGAAGTGAAGTTATCTACATGTAGCTTAAGGAAATGCAGCGTCAAGTAATGGAAAGATGGGGCAATATTTTGGGAAGTTGGAGTTCATTTTTACTTGGTCTACAAACTGTTGCTATTGCTTCTCAAGTTTCATTATTCAGTTGCTGCTAGAAATAGAAACCAGAATAATTCATTTATTAATGTAGTTACTGCAGTATTTATACACAAGGGAGGGAAGAGATGCTCCCACAGAGTGTGATGTATACCTGGATGTGCTGTGGTCATTTTGTTCAATATCCAGCCATATCCAATCTATTATACCTTCTACTGAATGAGTGTCAAACTGGTGCCTACTCTGAAAAGCTGTAGCATTCTGGGGAAATGAGTCAACTTACCTAGTGTTAACCATGTAAAAGGTAAGCAGCTAGCTAGTTCTCTATGTTTTCCATAGTGGGCACTTCCTGGGCACTGAATTTTACCATGGTAATGTAGATACCCAAGAATTGACGTGGCATATGTAAATATAATGCATACATGCATATATACACGCTGTAAAGGAAAAGTTGTACTGAGGAATGAATACCAAACCTGAAAGCAGCAATACTCCTGGTCTTTTTTTGAATGTGAGTGCTAAGAGGAATTTATTTTATTTATGAGGCACCTTTCATTATCATCAAAACCCTGAGACCCCATATAAGACAATGAAATCAATGTGATAAATAAATAAATATTAAATATAAAACAAAGTCACCTGGATTTTTAAATGGGAATAAAGTTCAAATGAACAGCAATATATCCATGCTTTGAAACTCCCTAGAGGGGAAAAAAAAAAAAAAAAAAAAGTGAAGTTAAATAGATTTTAGGAGAGAGGGTACTCAGTACTCCTTCCTGTAAAGATACAAAATTTGGAAATACTGAGTGGTACCTAAATGCTGATATCCATCAGAATTTGATGCTCTGTTGAGCTCAGATTGGTCTACCTGAGGGTGGGGTAGGCACTAAATAAATTTAAAATTCATCAGAAGGGAATGTCTAAAGTCACTGTTACATGTAGGCTTACAAGTTGACCATAATGTGATGGCAGTACAATTGGGGGACTGGACTCAAAGCCCAGATCCCCCAAGATGTATACTGCATTTGGAGAACAGTTATTTGAAAGTGAAACTAAGGTCATGCATCTCCAGTTCTCAGTTAAAACTTTCAGTGGGGTAGACACTAAATAGGACCATATCTTTTAGATCCATAACAGGGTGACTGCTGTCTAAACCCACCTAAGTTCTTTTCAAAGTCATGAAGAGATCTGTTTGGATCAGCACAGCTTATTGTGGGGTATGTCCTTTAAGATGAGGAAAAAGTCAGGAAAAATGGCAAATCGCCAAAATTTAGAACATTTATGGTACTATATTTTAGAGACCACAGAAATTCTTTTATTACCAGTATTACAGGATGCCCTCTTGATTCACTAAGTATGTTAGATTTGAAATGAAAATTAAGAAAATAGGTAAAAGGGACCCATCCTCCTTCTCTCTCAGGAAGTCTCAATTTGATATCTGTGTGCCCATGAGAGAAGAATACTACTTTCAAGTTTTTTTACTGCAGATAGCTTATTTGAAGCTCAAACAGTCTGTAAAGTATGGTGGCCTATTAGCTAACAGAAAAATACATGTAATATTTGGTACTAATAGTTACTGTTGTGTGACAGCATTAGGCTCTCAGCCTGTGTTTGTGGGAGATTATAGATCCAGTCATCTTGAAACACTTGCTACCTACTTAATGTTTACTAGAATAGCTCTAGGTTTTATTTGGGTTCCACTTTTACTGATAGCTGAAGATCTAAGGTGATTCTTAAAGGTAAACCCATACCTGCCAACCAGTTTATGAAGATACTTGCTTTTTGGCAAGTATCTTTTGGCAATAGTCAAGCTTGACTATAGAAGTTTTCACTTGAGGTCATCTCTGCTGATCTTTAACTTGTGAACTGAGCTGGTATGCCTTTCACACAGGCCTGCTGGGTAGACAAGTGCTATCTTCAGTGATCTGGTCAGAGACCTCAATAAATAGTTTCTACCTTCTTCTTCTGGTGTCATTCTGATACAGAATTTTTTGTTCTCTGTACTATGCAGTGTTGTGGTGGCCCGTGCGGGGAAGAGATGATGCTGAGTCCAATTCAGAGGGCTGAATAGTTTTATTATTATAACTATATTTCAATACATTATTATATATTTAAAGAGGAGCTCCTAAAACTACATCCTAACTTCTAGCTATCATATCTAACTACTGTAACTGTAACTTAACTCATGACTCCCTCTCCAGAGGAGTCCAGACACAGGTGCATACCATTGGCCCTCAGGGCCAAACAATGTCCAGCAGTGTCCAATCAACCAATCACCTCAGGTAAACAATTCTCCAATGCATTCCACATGGAAAAACAAGGGACAGGAATAGAAATTGTTTTCTTTTCCTTCCTCTCTCTGCTCCTCTATGAAACTTTCTTCAGGGAGCAGAGATGTGGGCACTACAATGCAGTTAGTAAGATCTGCTGCTCCACAGAAGCCCTGTTTTATTCTCAGTAATGCATTCTGGTATACTTTGCTTTTCTAAAGTTAAAATTAAAACTTTGATTACTTTTTTTTCCTAAAGTAAAGCTTTATGAAAAAGCCCAGCAGTTACAGCTTATGTTTTGAGCTTAATTGTACTGTAGTTGATCAGCAAGTACTTTGTGACAAGCAGGAAATTTCCATAGGGTAGATTTTGTAGGGCTTACCTATCAAATGCATTGACCTAAAGGGTTAGAACCTGACTGCTTCCTCTGACAGTGTTTATAGACAAGCTTTATTGTAGATTAGGACTCTTTACTTTCAGAGCTTAGCAAGCACCTCTGGGCCTAATTGTGAAGCTGAGTATAGACAAGGGACAAACATTCGTAGTTGTTGGCAGTAGCTCCCATCCTTTCATGAACAGTGGCCAAAATACAATCTTTTTACTGGTCTTGAAAACTATGTCTGGTTCTCATGGTATTTGATGGGCTTCTGACTTTCATGAATGAATTAGAATTTTCCCTAGGATGTTCGAAGACCGCTCTGTTCTGTCAGAAGAGATAATGAAGAGCTTTAATATTAATGGTGAGACAATGATTCTGACAAACTTGCTTTTATACTTTGCAGAAGAAAAATGATAAAATGATTGTATCTGCAAATTGAGTAGACTCTGATGAACAAAATTTTAAACAGGTAAAAGCTTGCTGATCCCTTATATGGGGTCTCAGCTGAACAATCAGTTATGTTTGATGCATCATCTTGTGACCTTATTATTAGTTTGGATTATTATCATGGCCATTGTGGTTTATTCTTACTCTGATATAAACACAAAGTTTTTGAACAGCATTTGAAGTAAATGAAAATACTTTTTCTGCTTCAACTACTGTTAAGTCTGGTTATAATAAATATGAGTATCTACAATTGTGTGATTCAGCACACTTTTTAAATCTTCAGGAAATATCACTCAAGCGTAAACATACTCTACCTACTGTTTCTGAGGTTGGTGAAAATGTCAATTTGGAAAATGTCAATTTTTTTACTTAACTGTAATTTATGGATTTTCGTGTACCCTGTTCCTACTAGGTGATATTTTCTAGCACAAAGTGGAAAGTAATAATAGGTCTTTGCACTTCTGTAATATCCAGTGTCAAAGTGCTTAAAAGCATTAATTGATCAAAGTTGCTCTGTGGCTGTGGGATTGGTAAGGATTCCATTTCTGAAGCAAAACCATCACTTAGTAAAAGAGTTGTTTACAGGGAAGTTGCGAGCACAGATATCACTCCAGATGTGTTCCTTCTATGAAGCCTTCTCTCATTCAGTGTTATATGCCTGCCAAGTTTTTGACAAATTGGCAGCTCTTTCTTTTTCATCTTTTTAAAAATAATTTTCAGCATTTACAGTGTGGTACAAATATTATCAGCAGATGGTTCCTTTTAAGGACTGAAGTACTGTAGATGCCAAGTACAGGTTTCAGAGTTCTAAAAATGTAGGTATCTGCCTTAGCAGGTTACTCTGAGTCCCTGTGTGAAATATTTTGGGCCACATCCTCCCATGGTCTGCGGGAGATTTGTGTTTCTTCAGAGAATGATGAATTACTCTCACACCGAGTTTGCAGAAAGACAGGGTACTTGGTGAGTACTGCAAAACTACTTCTGAGCTCCGTGGAGGTGTCATGAAGCTTGAGGCAGGTGCCACACACTGTGCCTTTACTCCTTGGAGGACCCGGCTGAGATTAGTGACTTAGCTGAACACATCTGCCCTGTGTCAAGTGACGACACTAATTAGGAGGTAAGAACTGTTTTTGCTAGATTTCTTTGGGTCCCATTGCTGTTCCAATTGTGGTTAAAATGTGGTCACACAAGAAGCTGGAATCATTTTACTTTTGATGACATAGCCTTTTTAGTACATTCTTGAAATAAAGATCAGTGAAACTGAGGCATTGTTTTACAGTAGTTGACTTTCTACTATTCTGCAACAGAAACTGTGTTACATTGGGTTTTACACTTCACGCTTTGTTTATCTGCCTTCAGTAAATTATTTCCCTGGGCAATATCTTATCCTAACATCATATTTCTGGTATCTCGGTAGCATAAGTTGTACCCACCGGAGCACGCTTGGTAGTAATGTCTTCATGATGCTTTCTAATGTCTTGTCATCAAATTGTACATCCATCTTGTGCTTAAAGATAAACAGATAGCATTGCTGTAATCCAAAGAGGACAGCCACAGCTCTTGTTCTGTGTGAGAGTAGCTCTGAGAACACTGGCTTCTGTGTCTCTCAGGACCTTATTATTAAATCCTATGAGCTTTGGATCAATCATACTTATTACTATACCAAGAATTCTGCTTTAGCTTTGTAAGGTCATGTAGAACTGATAGTAAGTTAGAGTTGATTTTTCAAAAGTGTAACAAGCTGTATTCCTCTGTCCAGGTCTAGTGAGCTTATTGAAGGGAAGACTTGCTGTTCAAAGGAAGGTGAATTATAACCAAAGTATTTCAACAAACAAATAATTCTGTGATTTAGAGATCCAAGTAGGTGTCCTGTCTCCAGAAGATTTCTCCTAAAACACAGTGCAATAAACAGTAAGTAAAAGATAGAGCAGAACTGGGCACCAGTGACTGTAAGAACTTGCTTCCTTTCCTTTTCTTTAAACTTCTATAGCCCTGAAAAAATGTCATGTGACTGAAAGTGAAAAATAGCCTAGTCCAGTATTCCTTTGTAAGCAACAGATTAATAAATAATACAGAGTATATTTAACAATTAGAGTTTAATAGAATTTTAATGGAAAATTTTATACGTAATGTTTTCCTGTAGTGGAGCCAGGTATAAGTGGCTGAATCACAGCAGCTGCAGAGCATCACGTGGTAATACAAGCCAAGAAGAATGTAAAGGTGATACCCTAGTGTCACTGGTTACCCTTGCCATGTTAGCTTTCCAGAAGTGAGACCTGTCCTTGAAGGATAGGACCTTGGCTCAAACTGTAGATTTAAATATAGCTGAATGTCATTACTGTGTATCCAAACTTCAGTCTGGAATTACAAGCTGCAATTGTTTGGCTGAAGAGGTGGCAAAACTTGTATTAAATTGTCATGTATTGACCAACACAGTTCCACAGGCAGGATTTTGTATGCATGTTTCCAAGAGATGAACACCATGCTGTGCTTTAAACTATAATATCTGGTTAAATGTTTATGTTGCAGCAAATAAAATAAGCCAAAGTCAATTCAAACACTGGTAATTGTATGCCAGTGTATGTAAAAAATACACATCTGGGTTCGTTAATGTTAATACTAATACACCAGTTCTGTGTAGGTAGCAGTGACTAAAACTGTATTGTAGAACTGAATTATAAAATTTCCTCTTGGATCCTGAGGGAGGATCTGAAAGTTCTGACTTCCATTCCTGTGAATATATTTTGATAATTATTTTATTGCTCCTGTAGATGAAGCATTAAAGATTAAAGTTTCCTGTGGAAAGCCCAGTCAGGGAAGTCAGATTATAAGGGGATATTGTGCGAATTGTACTTTTTATTATTTGCAGGTTAGAGCAGATTAATAATTGATCAGTAATTTGAACATTAATTTGATTCTGGTTGGATCTCTTATATTTTAAAGTTTTTGCTTAATATTATTAATTACAGTAGGAAAACACATAGGAATTAAATGCCTAGGTCTCTGTCATGAAGTTTATGGTTTTTTTGATGGAGTAGGCATTACAACTAATACTATACCAAAAGTCAGATTTCTATGGAAACAGAAGACACCATAGATGCACAGTCTTTAAATCACAGGGATATTTTAATTTTCACCTGAATTCAACCTCTTGCTCAGTCTGGATTGTCATTCCCTGGCATGATGGTTGTAAACATAAATATTTTAAGGGATATAGTGAATATACTTCCAACAGAATTAATAGGGATGGTTTGCATTTGTTCAGAGCAGACTGTCCTCTTCAGCAATGGTTTTGGTAAGGTTGAATGAAAGAGAGGCTGCTAGAAGCTACAAGCTGATGTGAGATTCTTAAACAGCTTGTTGGGAAAATAGAAAATTTATTTAGTAAGCTAGATAATTCAAGGCAGTGGTTTCTTCAGCAAAAAGTGACTTATTGGCTATTTCAGGAGTGGTGCAACTCATATGCAGAACTGTGTGTGCCCTCCCTTAGAAAGTGCCTGATGTTCCCTCAAAACACAGATTACAGTTTGTTTTCCTTTTCTTGGCTTCTTGTTCTTCGTCAACAATGAAATCAAACCAGATGCAGGAATATTCCCCATAAAATTCTAAGGTACTTGTTTGCATTAAAAGGTTTTGTGATTCAGAGGTTAGAAGAAGACTTAAATTACAGTTTATAAATTACAGCAGATTATAGATTTTACTGTCTTGAACAGAAAGAAATAAATAAACTATTGGTGTTTTCAGGTAGAGAACTAACTTTTTATACAAAATTTTAATTTTGAAATAAAATTTTTAGTCTTCATTGGCCTAATTTTTACTGGATAGGTTTCATATATTTGAAAAACTTTTTCCCTGTGAAACATCATATAAGAATTCCCTTTCATAACATCTGCCAGCATATAGTGCTTGCACACCACCAAAGAAAAGCACTTGCAGTGGTGTGTAGGATAGAGCTAGAAATTTGGCTATAGAACTATTTAATTTAATAAAATTTAATAAAAGCATTTAATAAAAAAATTCTGCTAAAGAATCAGTACAAAATGAAAAAAAAAAAAACAAAAAAACAAAAAACAAGGGACATGAGGGAAAGAAGATTTGTAAATCTTCTGCGAAAAGAGAGAGGCTCCCATCAAGGGTCCTTACAAGGCTTTATCTATCATATAGTTTCCAGTGGCTATTCAACAGGTATTTTATTTACTTCAGAGACCTGCTTTTGTTCACTGCAGCACAGGGACCTTCATCATAGTCATACTTGTCGTTGTTGAAGTGGGTAGAAACACCAGTGTAGGTACGCACTGATCTGTCTTTGAACTTCTTGGGTGTGATTTTAGTGACTGTCAACTACAGTCATTAATGAGAGGATCTTACATCTAACAATGTATATTTTCAGACTAAAACCTTGACATGCAAGAAGCTTATCTGTGCTTACGTACTCGAAAAGAAACCACTTGAAGGAATGTTATTCCTGTTTATATTCCCATTACTTGTGTCTTAAACCAAGCTTTTGTTACATTGAAATGTCTTGTATTCTTGAAAAGAAGATAATTTCAGTCTGGAGTTAGCAGATTAATTAGTAGTCATCTTGATGAGCCTGCAGTTTTCTCTTAAAAACAAACATCTTTTTAAGATGTTTCTTAGACTGGCAGCAGATCTCTCTCCTGGATGATGCTGAGTCTAGAGTGGACTCTTGATGCCAGTCTGAGTATATCAATGTATATTTTGAATTTGCCTGCATTATAAATAGCCATGCTTAACACTGATCAGATCAAGAAGTGCAAAATGTTCTCTTCCAGCCTTTTACAAAGAGAAGGAATTTTGATAGTTAGGGTGAACACCAGATATTTTTTTTTTCGTTCCAGTGGTAATTTTCACTGGAAGTAAGATATGAATGTATCTGCTATGCTCACTAGTTTTCGTATTTTTAATAGCTTCTAGATTGGGTGTAGAAATTACTTAAATTGCTGACATTAGCACTTCCAGTAGTAGACTGCTAATTTTGTATTACATTCTGTTGAAAGCCATCAAACCTTTTCGAAAAATTTCTTTCTTGTGATGCCCCCATCCCTGCTTCCCCCAGGAATCAGTCTTTTATAAAGATTTTGTAGAAAACTCAATTTTTAAAAGCACAGAAGTGGTTTTCTTTAGGGTAAGTCCCATGTAAGAACATGGTAGTACTTAGCTACACAATTTCCAAGATATTTAAAAACCAATCTGATCTCCTTTTTGCCATTTAGTTCAGAGAAGATATTTTTGAAGATTTCTCATGTTGCAATTCCCACTCTGTAGCTTTGTTTCAGTCAGAAAATAGGGCTTAATTTTAAAATGCTTGTCCCTGATGCATTTTTCTCAATATATATCTGAAGTCAACCTTTTTTTGTTCTTCTAGCATTATTCATTTCATCTTACCTTTAATATAACTCATGTGACGAAGTAATTAATAAAAACTTCTTGGTGTTACATGTGTTTTTGTACATCAAGAATTTAAAGACAAATATCAAAGTTTTGAGTCTTCTAGAGTACACATGTAATAGCCAGGGCAAAGAAGTAACCAACAATAGAGATAGTTTGCTAAAAAATAGAAATTAACTTAATAAAAATGATTAATCAATGGATCTACAACACAGCATAGCTTAGTTCTATACAGTGTGAACCATGCTCCGAAACAGTTTTCTATGTATTTGATTCTAACAAATTATACTTTCTTGGTGCTGCAGTCTAGCATGTATATGGTCATAAATCAGCTGTACAGGTCTAGACCAAAGTGCTCCCTTCAGTGTCAAGCAGCAGTAGGCTCTTCTGCCTGCTGTATATTTGATTCTGAGGCTTAAACCAAATGTGGCATATTTCTTTTTGTATCTTATAATTGGAAGGCTGTTCCCCATGAAGTGTGAGATATGAAAAGTATTTGGTTCTAGGCACAATGGTTTGTCAATGTCATGAGGACAGCTGCAAAGGACATGAGGAAGAGAGCACCATGAGAGAGTCTGGCAACAGGGAAGAAAGTGTGCTTATTTTTTTGAAGACTACTTCAAATTTCTCATCAAAACTTTCCCTCTCACCCTGTTGCTTTCTTTTCTAAGTTAAAAACCAAAGCCATTCCCTTCATCTGGTATTACCTGTTTTGGTGAAGGCACAAATACTTTGGTTTGCATTGTGTGCTACTCCCTGAAATTTGATATTGCTTGCCAGAGAAAACTGGAAGGACATCTGAGGACAATAACTGGCAACAGAATAACCCTTAAGGATATTTCAAGCCTGGATATTGATGATGAGAAAAAAATGCTGTTCTGAGTGTTTCTTTTGCTGGGACATCAAGAAAACCCTCAAAAGGGTGCATAAAAAGAAAAAACATATCCAGCAGCCTTGTGCTAAATAAATAGCTATTACATGTTGGAAGTGGTATGATAACAATAGTTTCTGCAGTAGTATTGACATAATAATCTAATAATATTGATAGCCATAATATATGAATTGGCTGTAAAATGTTCTAAATTAAGGTATATTGAACCACTGTATTTGATAGCAGTTGAGTAGCAATGATGGCAGAGGAGAGGAGGAGGAGGACAACAAAGCATAGAAGAAAATTATTAAGCTGTAAAAATTAATGTCTGCTTCAGCCTGCCATTTCGTGGTCTGGTTTTCTTATGCTCAAGTCTTTAAATATTTTCAAGTTCTCTGGCATGAACTGGGAAGAGAACCCACAATTCCTCTGTCTTCACCCACAGGAGTAGCAATATAATGTAAAACAATGCATGGTGACATTTCATATTATTGCAGACTGTAGACATTATAGTAATGTCTCTACTATAAACCTGTCCATCTTGAAAATCTAAGTATTTTTGGAACAATTTTTGTTACCATATGGCATGACAATGTTATGCAGCCTGTGACAAGCAGTGCCGTGAGCTGCCTTTTGGTGTTTCTGTCTGTATTATTAACCATGGCTAGCCATTTTTATTAATATTGCTATTATATTTTAAACTTTCTTATAAAAGCAGTCTTTAAATTGACACTGTTTAACAGTAAAACTCACTTGAGTTGGTTGTCTGTGTGTCTGTAATGAGTAACATCCACTTTAACCCCTACCTTAGTCCTGGATACTTCTTGTATTCTGAAGTGTTGTGGATTCCTGCTTTTTTTTTTCAGAGCTCTCTGAGGCGTGACAGTCTCGTGTAATATTTGCTGTTGTTTGCCTTTTTTGATCCCTATGAAGCAGAAACTATATGCAGAATTCATGCTATATTCAGTTCTACTCACCTTAGTACTGGAAGATGTAAGGAAGAACAGAGAAGGGTGCTCAGGGGATCAAGAAGTGAGATATCTGAGTAACTCTTGGACTGTAGTGTGTGAGGAAGATTAAATTGTAAGAACACTTGCCTTTTAATAAGGTGATAATTTAAAGGGTCATGACAAAAAGCTGTTAGTATTTGAAGGTATAAACATCTGAAAAAATGTGTCTTTAGAAGAGTTATAATGAAGAGGGATAAATTGAAACCGAAAATTTTTCCTATGAGCATTAGGCAAAATGCTCTAAGTGACTTCTTTTCCATTAAAGAACAGTTGTTCTGAGGAAGATGTGTAAAAGCAGCATCTTGATCTTTAAAACTGAAACAGGCAACGTATGATAATATCAGAGGATCAGTTCTGTGTTACCAGGACAGAAGTGGCATGGTATGATTGGCTTTCTTACAGGCCGAGTTAAGTGGTAACAACTTTGATTAACTAAAATGATAGCATTATTCTGCTATGAATACAGTGTGAGACATTACACAAAATACTGTATTGGATTTTGTGTGATTGCTAAACATATTGTGCCATGTGCTTCTGCATGTAGGAAGAATGGGAAGAGTGAGTGCAATTTTTCGCAAGCTTAGGGTAGAACAGCAGCAGACAAGAGAAATGCCATTATGGTTTAAAGCTAATGGGGACGATGGAGTGAAGAGCTTGTCTAACATGCAGTCAAACCCTCCCAAGACCCAGGTAGAGGAAGTGTTGATTGCATTCGTGGATCCTTGCAGCTGTTGCCTCTGTGCTATGAATGGTGCTAAGGCCTGCATCTAATTAAAATCTCACTAGAGCACTTGTTCTTGGTTTGATAGCTTTGGAGGAATTCAAGGGTATTCTTCTTATGTTTGCTTCCTTTAAGTCTATTTCGTCCTGGGGTTGGAAGCCTAGAATATACTAGAGTACTCCAAAGAGTTCTACTGATTTTAGATCCTGGTAAGATAGTATGAGAAAATGTGCAGCACCTGATATTAACAGTGAATCACAGAATGTTCGAGGTTGGAAGAGACTTCTGGAAGTCATCTTGTCCAACTTCGGGTTCACTCAGATCAGAGAGATGTGTTAGTATCTATGGCAAGAGATTTTTAAAAGGACAATTATTTACTGAAGGATACTTTGAAAAATATGGTTTTCTTTTTCATTAAGGGGAACTACATTAGTCAATAAGTCTTTTGGGGAAAAGAGTTTATTTTGTGGATTAATTCTTTAGTCATATTTTGACATTATTTCATGATAAACCAATAGCAATTTTACATAATTGTAACTACTCTTTCTTGCATCCTAAAATGACAAAACCTTACAGTAGCTAGAAATGTTTTAACATGTTAATGGAGGCAGAAAACATTATGTTGTAAGAATACTGAAATGTTTCCATAAGTTATGCTATGTGTAAGGATTTAAAATACGAAATGATGAAATTCAGTACTAAAATTTATTAGCAGTGAATATGTCAAGGATTAATAAAAACACAAGAATGAAAAATAGAACTAAAACATGTAGAATAATGCTCCAAACTTTTTTTTTTCTTTTTTTTTCTTAACAGTTTCTTCCTGTACCATACCTTTTCAAAGACTTTAGCTCCATGGTAATTTTTTTACAAGTGTGTGTTTCATCAGTTAAGGTACTTCTAAATATTTAGAAGCCTATTTACTTTGGAAATCAATGTTTCATATTCAATTTCTTAGTTTTCTTTTTGGTCAGCCTTAAAGATTTAAGATTTTTCAGAGTATTCTGCAAATTTTGTAGAATAGAGTGCTGCAAAGTGATGCATTAGTTGAACTTTGAAAATCTTCTTTTAAGTGTAGAGTTTTAGTTGTAGAGTGGAGCTGACACTTTCATGAACATGCAGGTGTTTACGCCTTTAAATGATAGAAAAAAACAAATAACTCTTCTGGATTTCATTCCTAACAGGAAAAAATTGGCTAATCCAAAACATAAGCCAGTCAAGGATTTTTTGATAATCAAATTATATTAGTAGTAAAGCCAGTAAACTTTGCAAGTGAGTAAGTTTACTGAGAAGAGTTAGCCTGGAATAAGATTACCTCATTTGAATTTAGCATGAAGAACAAGATATCAGGAGGGTTAAAAGTACGGGCAAAAAATGTTTTCAGAACTATTTGCTATGAAAAAAGAAAGAGGAGATGGGTTATCAACTCATCCTTGCCAAAGCATCCAATTGTATTATTCCATAAGTTGGTTCAGCAAAACAACAATCATGATAAGAGGAGAGAAGAATGAATTCTTGTTTTGATTTCATGCTTATTGCTTTGAGATTTGCATAGTCTCATAATAACACTTACCAGCCATCTGGTTTCCAGAGGAAAAAACTTTTCCTTACTGAAAGGGCTAGGACATAACATGCACCATTTAAAAGCTCATTGTCTGGAAATGACATAATGACTTTCTGTTTTCAAATTATTAATTAGTGATTAGCTCAGAAAACCAGCAGGTTATGCCAACTCTAGGGGACATACGATGTATTTTGTGCAACCTTGCAATTCCAGTGAGGAATCAAATTGAAATAGTAAAAAAGTGAGCAAGGATATTAAAGAACTCAAGTACATTATAACATGCACTTCTAATTCATTTTAAAAGATTTAGTTTGCTTATTTGTATTTTGGGGCTTATGTGCATGAATGTTATAAAGATAAATAACTTTAAATGACCTATAAATGTTGTCATTCAATAAATCCCACTCTATATGTGACCTAGACTGCGGTGTCATTAAATTACATATTCCTGAGATGTGATGATGAAAGTCAAGGTTTTTTCATAGTGTTTGTAAGATGTATATGATGATGAAGATTAATAGTCCATTATATTTTTCATTTACATAATAAGTGCTGTAATACTATAATTCTTTGATGAATCTTAAAAAAAAAAACACACACACACACAAAATGCACCCTTAAAATTTCACCTTTACAGTACATTATAGTAAATTACACCAACTGTTATTGTAACTAATCATAAATGACCAGTTAGTAGGAAAAATGAGATCTGAATATCTACAGAAAAAAATTTATGCATTAATATTTCTTTGCTGTGGGTCCTGAGGTAGGGATTGTTGTGCATGGGACAGACTCTGCTAGTGACCAATTTTTGGCTTGTTGTGGCTAAATACAGCATAGAATAAATACATACAAATAGAATAATTTTGTTCTACCTGACTTTTTTTTCAGGTTATTTGTTTTTTGTTAAAATATACTTGATTAGTTTAACTTCCAATCTGATTTATCTTACAATCTGATCTAAAGATTTAGTTCTAATTTGAGACCCTTCCATTTTGTTCTGCATATCAATAAACTCTCATGATGGGATTAAAAATAGCAAATCCTCTGTAGGTATTTAAAATTCAAGGCTCTAAGAATCTAAGCGTACCCTCCGCAAGTTTGCTGACAATACAAAACTGAGAGGAGTGGCTGATAAATCTGAAGTCTGTGCTGCCATTCAGTGAGACTTGGGCAGGCTGGAGCTGGGTGGAGAGACACCCAATGCAGTTCAACAAGGACAGGTACAGGGTCCTGCACCTGAGGAGGAATAACCCCCTGCAGCAGTACAGGATGGGGGCTGACCTGCTGGAAGGCAGCTGTGTGAGAAAAGGACCTGGGAGTCCCGGTGAAGAACAAGCTGTCCATGAGCCAGCAGTGCCCCGGTGGCCAAGAAGGCCAAGGGTGTCCTGGGGTGCATCAGGAAGAGCATTGCCAGCAGGTTGAGGGAGGTGATCCTGCCCCTCTGCTCAGCCCTAGCGAGTCACATCTGGAGCGCTGGGTCTAGTTCTGACTCATTGTTCAGGAAAGACAAAGAACAAGTGGAAAGGGTCCACTAGGAGGGCTATGGAGATGCTGAGGGGACTGGAACTCCTCATTTATGGGGAAAGGCTGAGTGAGCTGGGCCTGTTACTCTGGAGAAGGGAAGACTGAGAGGAGAATCTTTTCAAAGCTTACAAATATCTTTAGGGTGAGTGTTGAGAGGATGGGGCCTTAATGTTCAGTGGTCCCAGTGAAAGGATAAGGAGCAAAAAGGGCACCAACTGAAACCCAGGAAGTTTCATCTAAATGTGAAGAAAAACAGCATTACTTTTTGGATGACTGAACACTGAAACAGGCTGCCAGAGAGATTGTGGAGTCCCCTTCTCTGTAGATACTCAAAGGCCCCCTGGACACAACCCTGAGCAAGTGAACCTGCTTTAACAGGTCATATTATTGTCAAATTAAAAGAACCTCTATAAGCTAGATTACCATGCATTCTCTTACATGTCTGTGAGACAAAGATCATGAAGTTTGTGGTTTAGTTAATTCCTAATTTCTCAGCTTCTCTTCCCTGATACTTTAGAACTGGCATTAACATTAAGCATGGTGTTTTTTTTCCATGTGTGTCTGTTATATCACCTCCTGTGTTTCAAGATTTTTCCTTTAACTGTATTGTTGTGTTATGAACCAGTTTAGGTATGCTGACTTTTTATTGAGATTTTACTCAAATTGGCACTGGATTCTACATACAATCCTAGTAACTTTGGTCATGTTACTAGAAATTGAATTTGGGCTGTCTTCAGGAGCTTCTTTTTCTGCAGTATTCTCTGTTTTACTTATATTAGCAAAAGACACGGGAGAAAAAGGCAATAGTAATTTGAAGAGAAATAGTAACCAGAGAGAGAAGTCATGGGTTCACTACTGATTTCTGGACCTAAAAAGTCCAGATTCCATTTTTCTGCTTTTTTGATTTAATTGCATGATGATGTACAGAGACGGGAGACCAGTTTCCATCTGAGGAAATGCAGCTAGAAACAAAAGATGAACAGGAATAATCTGCAGCTACATACAAACTTAGAAAATATTAAATAAACAGAAGAAAAAAGACCCCCTTTATTTTCTACAGCAATAGTGTGTCTTTGCTGGATGAGAAAAATGTGAGTATTTTGTCTTGAAACTGGAGATGTAAAATTACAGTGAGTAATGAGTATGTATTCCTCTGATCCCTTAATGTACTTGATGTGAGGTTCCTCTTTCATCGTAGCTAACATGCTGGCCATTAAATACACTGCAGCAGCATCATTAGTGGCTTCAAAGTGCTCCTACTTGCATCACATTTTTCCCTCCAGCAGGTGAGGGAGAACAGTGATTAGCAAATACCAGTATGTGTCACTCACTACACATGTGAAGTCCTGTGTTTGGGGTAAGGGCAGCACTGGCGTTGGAAGCAGAGTGAACTTTTGCTGTCCTCATGGCTCTGAAAAGCTTTCAGCTCCAAGTATCACTTGGCTGTGTGTAAGATAAAATTTATCCTGTTTGGGTATGATGTTTGAAACTGCTTTGCTACAGCAGTATGTGGTGAAGGAGACAGGCTGTAGATGAAGGTGTCCTGAGTAGTGGGCAGTGTGTTACCTACAGGGCTGAAATTCTCAACGGTGAGATTGAGACATGGAAAGAAAGTCCTCTTACTTACCAGTATCACAGTTTACTATGACTGGAGGAAAGGATTTACTGAAAATTCCTGGATCCTGAATCCTCAGAGGATTTCCCTGGACTGTTTAGAGCAGCATACCGTAGATATTATATGACAGGTATTGGTGTAGATTGGTTGATTTAGATGTGTCTATTCCCTGTTCTCTTAGGTTGCATTTTTAAAAAAAACCCGACAGTAGTACAACAAACTGAAAAGAGAGTCTGGGTATTGTTCTAAAATTGCACCTTTAATTTTTATCTACTTTGTTGTAAGATGCAAGATGAGGGATTTTTCTTTATTAGAAAGGTGAATGTCAAATCTTAAAATATTTTACCTGTAGAAAACAATATGAACACGTTAAGAAAAAAGTTATACCCTTTTTTCTTTTTGCATTTAATTTTAGGGAAGGACACAGAATCAACAAGCCATCTTCTTACACAAGTGGTGCTTTCTTTTTCTATGTTTTTTTAAGCCTGTAAGTTTAAACATGATCATCATCCTTACCTAGCTAAAACAGTACACTGGAACTGGATAACATTTTCATCAAAAAGAGCTGTGTATCGTGGGGCGAATGATATTGCCAGTATTTTGAATCAGGTTGCCCGTAGTTTCAAAATTTGTTTTGTAAAATTTAGCAGATGGGAATCATACAGAAACAAATGATGGGTTTAAAAATGGCAAAATATATCATAATTCAGGGAAAAAATGCTTCAGGGATAATATTTCTGTGTAAGGAAGCAGGAAATCTTCCTTTTTTACTCTGTTAAATTTAAGAAAACAACTGATAAACTACCATTGTAAAATTATTCCTAGCATGAAAAGTTATCTAAAAGGATCACAAATGCATCTCTGAGAACTTTATGTCCAGCTTGCTGTTTGCTTCAGTTAAAAATTCCCTTCAGGAAAATTGGAAATTGGTGCACTATGGTGCTGTGGTAGTTCTGTGTTGCTGCTGTGATTTTTGTAGGGTGCTGAGTCATAGTACTCGTCTTGTCCCCTTTGTTTTTCCCTTTCTCATCTTGTATCACCAGAAACACATGGAACAGCATCTGCTGTGGAGCATCTGCTGTGCAGCTGTTACAAGTGTAGGTAGAATTAAGACACGTATTTTGGCATGAGCCCCTGCTTGAAAACGGAGGTCTGATATTTAACTGCAAAGGTCTTGCAGTTCATGTTCTGTGTGCACTTGCACACTATTTTTTGAAATTAATGTCTCCCTAAGCATATTTTCAATGGTTCCTTTTTCATCATTTCACTTTTATTGATTGGAAATATTCTGGCCTTGGCTCTAAGAGCAAACTGACCATGGGTACTGTCAATTTTGTTGTGGCCTCTTGGATAATAGTAAGAGAAAAGAAGACAAGAGGATAAATGAAAGTGAAGTTCCAAATTACTGGAACATTTAAAGGTCTTTTCAAAGTTCATATACAAGCACAGTTAATGCTGTCATGCACCGAAGTGCCAGAAGACTTAGCAGTGAAGAATATTAATCTACTTTAATAAAATCAAAGGGTTCTTTTTTTTTTTTTTTTGTAAAGAAATAATTTGAATAAAATTTGACCCTTTCTACAATAGTCTGTGGGTCAAATTGAACCTACTATTAAAATTCTCTAATATCTTTCTTGTATTACCATTTCAAAACTCAATTTAAATATTCACAGAGCTCCTTTTTTAATAAACTTAACAAAATTCAGGTAATTTCCTTCAACTTTCTTGATTGAAGGAAGGCAGTAGGTACAGATATAAAAAGATGTACAGCTACAAGCAAAACCTGAAATCAATTATATATAAGAAATAACATAACACATGGAAAGAAATTAATCAAAAGGAAAAAATTCCGCTATATGATTTTCTTGGTCTGCTACCTGCAGGCAAGGAACGTAAATGAAAAAAAAAAAATCAGCATTCTTCTTACAGATAAGGGGAAAATTAATAAAAATGTTTCCTTCCTACCAGATCCCCTGATGCAACGTATGTTAAAAGTGAGTGGCTGCAGGAAGAACTTACGTGTTTAAAAATAACTTTATTTTTTCCTACAGAAATACACTTTTATACCTTTTTCTTGCTGTTAAGCTCAATTACATCAGGTTGGTATAGATTTACAGTGTCCAAAAAACATTTCTTTTCCTTTCCCTCTATTAAGTTCGTCACTGAATCATGGTCATATAGTTTCTCCCAGTTTGAAAGTGAGAAATGGTTCATTCTTCTTGGATGCCCCAATGAAGATGTAAGGAATTGCTTACAAATTGGAGCAATCTTCCAATCTGGACAAAAGTTCTGAAGTTCAGTCAATTTGCTAAACAGACTGGAGAGGTTCAATGTGCACAGGCAGCACATTGCATTTCTTAAGTATAGTTCAAAATGTAATAGGAATGACAGAAATAACTTAGTTAAGATAAATAACTAATAAACTCAATGGACCGAAGAGGACGGAGAAGTCTCTAAGGAAGTTCTGTACAGAAAACTTCCCAAGAGGAAAAGAACTCTGAATTGTCATATCGTGTCTTCACTCCCATTGCCATATTTAAAAAGAAAGAAATTGAACTCTCTCTTTTATTTTTAGTATTCCTGACTTAATTTTTAGAAAAAAATTCCCTCCAATGTGAATTAATAGGAAGTGTTTGCCTGCTGCTTGTCTTATGTAATCGTTTCTACTTAGAAGGAAATGTTCATGTTGAAAGAGGAGATAAATGGATTGATTTTTCTGAAGCTTTTCCCTCTGTAATCAGAGAGCATCACATACCTAGGTGTTACCATAAGCTAAGGATGATCTGTATGTGGCAGCATGTTTTCCTAGGAAATACTGAATGGATCCCACACAACATGCAAAATGTCTGATGTTGATCCAGTGAATTTCAGGCTTCTGATTTATTGAAGTTGTTACTATTTAATGCTGCTACTACTAATTATACTCATTAACCTCTCCCCAGCCACTCACCGTCAAGTATTGTAGGTTTTCTGAGGCGTTCTTAATTTAAGAGCACTGATTTATGTTGCTGCTGTGGGAATGTAGGAGAATATTGGTAGGTAAGAAGGAAGCTAACCACTTCACATTTTCATGGGATAATTATTTCAACAATACTTTTCTACTATGGGATACATGCATTTTAAGTGCAAAACACTGGACAGGAAAGCATATTAAGCACGTGCTTAATTTGAGCATGCATTTAAGTGGTTTCATTAGGGCGAAGTCTGATGAATTTGACTATGAGAAATTATTACAGGACTTACTCACTTTAGTGTTATTGAATTTCAATTATTTCATTGCAGTTATAGTACCATAAAACTGGAGTCAAGCATTGATGTATCAGGACTAATGTGCTCAAAGGGTTTGATGCTCAAATTTGTGTTTATTGTAGCAAAAGTGTCTTTTGTTAAGTGAGTGTGAATCCTCTTCTGATGGTTTATTCTCAAACTCTTATGTGTTATTAAAATTATTGCAGTGCTGGTTTTGTTTTGTTAAATGTGGCCTGTCCTTTTAAGTGCTGAGGTAGCATCTGTTACTCACTGTGTTGGGATTGCCCCTTAACTAGCTATCTTTGTGTGCTGGCATGTGTATGTTTGCATTTACATTACAATGATATTTTAGGAATATATTTTAGTATATGATATTTTAGGAATATTTATTTTTTTAGTATTTAATAATAGTGCTAAAAAATATGTCCTTGAGTGCCTGTAAATCTGGTACAAATTAGGGAGCACAGCTCATATTTCCCCACACTGTGCTGGCAAGTGGCCTCAATCAGAAGTAATTTTCTCCATGAAGGCACATGCAGCTCACTCATCGGCCTCTCCTCAGTGGATACTGTTATTTGTATCAAATTATATGTGGTGGTTTCTCAAAGTGGACTACTGTGTCCACTAAGCCATACAGATTTCTACCACATTGACTATTTCGTTGCTGTCACTAGTTGTACTGTTTTCTGCCATGTCTTGTTTAATTCTGCTATTTGCAAAAAGAGTTGAGATTTGTGTTCATATCAATAAATATTCATTAATTGGAGTAAGTACCAAGTGAGTAAGTAAACTACTCAACCCCTCTAAATCCTCTGTTGTGTGATTAGTTGCTCATTTTGTAAAGGAAAAAGTTTATTTCAGGGCTTCATGCAAAATACAGAATGAGTTAATAGAGACTTAATTTGCCTCAAATTAAAGTATGCCCATTTAAGATTAGAAATTGAGGTTTTACCTAGTGCGATTGGGAATTCTTAACTATTCATCATTATCTAGCTTATCTGAAGCATTTCAGAATCACCTCACCTTACATTGCATCACATTCTTTTACAAACTGCTAATAGAAAAAGAATTGCTGAAATGAGAAGACAAACATCTAGACTATCTCTGGACTTAACAATTCATCTAAATTCTTAAACTGCTTAAGTTTGAAATTTTACTGCTTTAATTATTAAAGAGTCTAATCATATCTCAGAGCTGTTTGTTGTCAGATCACTGTGACACTCAGATGAATTTCAGCAGTAGCAATTTTTGGATTTTCATTGCTCTGTCATTATGGCTACTGGCTTTAAAGTCACACTTAATCAGCAGTTATTGAAAAGGATTTTTTAGCAGAACAGGATGGGACCTTACCCCTGGTCCAGTTGAAATAAAAGCAGACATAGTAAATGTTTTGCCACAAGTACTTAATAATATGATTAGTTTAAGTAATGGGAGTAATACTATTAAATTAAATCAACAATTTAAAAGACATGCAGAAGGTAAAGCATCGTACTAAAGTAACTCATTAACCTATATTTGGAGTGTTTAAGGTAATATATCAACATAATAACAACTGGGGGAAAAAAGCACTATCACAGAAAACAGTTGAAAGGAACTCTATTGTTTTAAAACACATTTATTTTTGTCTATATGGCCCAGTAGTTTTAGGTATTTTAAATCAGGTAAAAAGTTGCAGTAGCTTTTGTGCAGGTTGTTCCCTAGATAGAGAAGCTAGTCAATGTTGATAACCTACCTATAAGTCTTTGAACCAGATAAATTCTTACTTCTCTAGCTGATGTAATTTACTGGTACCAGCTAGAGGTTTTTGCTGGCACCAAAATGACCAAATCAGACAAACATAAGCCTGCATAGTTAATGTTTTTGCATTTGTCAAGAACATTTACTTCTCTATGCTCTTTATTGTGAGATTCTGAAAATGCATTTTTATTTATTGTCTGTTTATGTGTAAGGAATTAGATAAAGTAGTCAAGAATAGAGAATTTGGTCAATTTTTATTTCCTTTTAATGGCTTTGGTATTTTTGATATTTTCTTTAACGCAAAGTATGTTTGAGTGATAATCAAAAATGTCCACAGAAATCATCAATTTTGAGTTCCCATGAAACTTGCAACTGAGAAATACTTAATTTTGGTCTTATTCTTGGGAGTTGGTCTTATTCATGTTGTACAATGCCTTACTCTTCAGTTAAGTTATCAGTTACGATATACCAGCTCTGGGCATGAACTGAATGTATTTTGACATTTAAAAAATGAAAGACAGCTCAACATGTGTAAGACAGAATTTGTCCCAAAGATCAGGTTGTAGATGGGTGAATTAGACAAGGCAGCAGCTGCCTGAAATGTAGAAAAATATTTGTGCATGGATCCTCCAACTTCAGTGATTGTAATTGCTGGTGTTTGGGGCACAGGCTCTGATGGCAGCCCCCGTTAGGTAAAGCTTTGATGTGTGCCCGTATGCGCCTGGATAAACTTTGCTGGGTTTTGTACATGGGCTGCACATGCAAGACAAAGCCTCGTGTAGATGCATTCACACATCTGATCTCCTTGGGGTGTGACAATGTGTACATTTATGTTTGCAAATGCTTGGGTATGTAACTTTAGGAAATGTTACATATCTGTTTGTACATAGGATATATCTGTAGTAGCATTAGTCAGTATTTTTTCTAATCTAAGATTGATTTAGAAAATAAAGTCCTGGCCCACAAAGTGAACCAGCGCTGTGGAGCTGGTATGTACATTGTGTTTCTTCTCCTTTCTTGGAAAGAGTGTCAATGGAAATTATAAGGTGTGTTTCCATGACTGCTGCAAATGAAAGCATAGCAACTGCATTTCTGTTCTTTTTCTAATTAACATACAGTGATGATTAGCTTGCTGATTACGTATTGGGTACCTGATCAAACAAACTGGTTTAACATCTAGAAGCAGACCTAAATGTCATGTATACATGCCAATTGGATTACTTGCAGGTAAATTGCTTTTGCTGTATTTTGTAAGACACATTGTGAAAGTCAATGACAAAGAGCTAGTCATTCAGCAAGAAATTGACTTTCACTGAGAATGTTGGCTGAAGTTTAAATTTTTTCCTCAGATTTAAAATACTTGGAAAATTTATTAGGCTTATAGCTGCACTTGAAATTATGCGAAATATGGTATGAATACATTTTTATATGTGGCAAAAACATACATTTCCCTAAAATAGCATATTTTTCCTAGTTTATTTATCTAGGCATTACTAGGATTATACACCAGTAAATGGCTCTACAGACAATGTCACATATTAATAATAAAATGAAATTTGAATATTATTTCTGATAATTCTTGCAGAACCCATTGTGCTTTCATTTCATGAACCTGGACACACGTAAGGTGCCTGGAGTGCCCATGTTCAGCTGCAGCGCACTGCTCCAGCCTGTGCTCGTGCTTTGTTCTCTGTTCTGTACAGTGCCATAGCCACTCTTCATTCCCTCTGCATATGCAGTTGCTGGATTTTTTCCCAGCGTGGCTAGAAGGTGCAATTAACAGTAATGGATACTTTGATAGAGAGAATCTTTATTTCTTCAGCCATAATAATAGCCCCTTATTTTAGGAGCTATATTGTTGAATGACAGCTACTGTTGGCGAGTATGTGTCTACAAAAGTGGGCTCATTTGGTCAGATTCTCAGCTGGCACAGAGAGTCATATTTCCATGAAAGATAGTAAGCTATATTAATTTATGGAATCCCAGCTGGGAATCTCAATCAATTTCAATAAAAAGTAACCATCATATTCCTCTGAAGCAAGAATTACACAACCTAGCCTAAAGTGAATTTTGCTGTTTTAATAAATGTAGGTAGTCACTGGTTCGTAATAAATTACATAAAATTAGAGTGTAGTCAATATTTGATTTCTTTAAAAATTTATTCCTTCCTTTTCATTGAACACAACAGAATCATTTATGTATTGTATCTCAGCATGATAGATTGTATAGGAATAGTGTATTTAATTCTGTAAAACTATCATATAAATACAAATCACATTTTTTTTCATTAGCTAGCTCGCTTTCATTTTGAAGAAGAAATACTCAGTCAATTATAAATGAGGCTGTGCTTTCATTGGAGAGTGAAATACATAATTTTTTTCAAGCCTCAACCATGTATAATGAAATCTCTCTTTTGAAATCCAGTCTTAAGATGGATTTTGAAATATACTGACATTTAATAAAATCTTCGTTAAATTAAAATATGTTCAGTTATTTCAAATCTCTATTAAAATCTAGGGTGAAATTCTACATCCTGCACAAGAGATGCCTTTAGCAAATAGTTACTATTAACCAATGATTTTGAAGTGTGTGTATATAAGAAATATTTTAATTTTTGAGTGTATTCTAATTGGTAACCTTGGCGTTATATGTAATAATCTGTCTGGTGCTGTCTCTTCAAGAGGATCTGTGGCAGTAGTATCTGTGGCAGTAGATAACTAGAAGAAAAGTTGAAGACCTCAGACTACCATTTTGAATTCAAACTCATGCCCTGTTTCTGTAACTAGTTGATGTTTTTGTAGCCCTGGGCTGGCAGTTTACCAGGACATTTGTTTGGCCTCTATGAAATGAATAAATAGTCTCTTGAGTCCTGTCCATTGACTGGGAATCTCTTAAAGAGTCTGGCATGAATGATCATGGATACCATTAGGGGCTGGTTGAAGCAAAATAGCAGAATAAGCTGAAGTTTGTGCTGTCAAAAACCTTTGTAGTATTTCACTGTTGTCAGTACTTTTAATTTGATTAACAAAGCTTGTAAAGGAACATTTTAAGTACTGTAATTCAGCATCAAAAACAATCACTAGCAAACAGCTCTTCACTGTTTATGTCATTTTACAAATACAGCTTTGATTTCAGCTGTTAAAAATGTCTGTGTTTAATACTAGAACCCAATGAATAATAAAAAAACCCCATGTGCAAGTATTATTAATACATATTATTAATGACACTTTGCATATTCTGATTTGAAGTAGTCAGGAAAAGTCACTTTCAATTTCAATTTCCATAAAATGTTATGTGTCCAATTCCAGTAAGTGCTGAACACAGCTGTGAAAGGAAAAACTAGCTAAAGAATGCCAGTTAAAAGTTCACTAAGGTTTTATTTCACATGGTCCTGTTAGATGGTTTTGCCACAGTGTCCCTGGTTCTTTTTTAAGGGCCCCTTGAAGATGCCACTGAGGATGAAGAAGAAGAGTGCCTGTCTGAGGAAAATGATACTGTCTCAAAAGAAGACTTTCCATTGGAGGAAAGCTTTTCTGCAGAGTTTGAGCCTGAAAATCTGAGCTGTGAAGAAGTGGAATACTTTTGTAATAAAGGTAATAATTGTAGCCAACCTCTTCAGAGAATACTGGCCAAACGTTGTCTAATTGGTCAAAGAGATTTCTTGGTTTAAAATGTACAAAACGCCCTATTAATGCTACCTTAAAAACAGGAAAAAGAGTCACTTGGGAAATTAAGTCTGGTAAGAAATAAATATTTAAGTATGTTGAACGACACTTTTCAGAGACATGAATCATCTTGCCTTAGTTTTTTCCTCCAAGTGTTATTTTCTACATATTTAACCATAGAGAACAGGCCCCAGAAGTCAATTATTATCAGATCTGAAGCTAGCAATGCAGCATGTCTGTTCATTGCTTCTTTGCCTAGGAAAACAGATTGTGTCTGTAGATTCTAGGATTAAAATAGAGCTTATTATAGAATTTATTATGCACAGTAGAAAACTAGTGATTTGTGAAAGGATAACTTTTGAAGTTGCAAATACTTTTTTGGTGCACTTGTTGCTTGTGAATTACTGAAGATTGAGGTGTTTTAGCATAAGACACACCAATTCATTCTTACCAGTTCAGTCTGCAAGGTTGTGCTACTTCCCAGTCAGCTGGCAGAAAAACACACTATTGTTATTTAGAACATTGAATTAACCTTCTTCCTGCCAGATATCCACTTGATTGCTTTATTGTTTGTCTTCTGCAGGCAAGGATGCCTATCAAATAGCTGAAGTTGTTGTCGTGGTGTTCTTCTGTTAGTCCACAAATCCCTCAGGCATTTGGATGTTGATGGTTTTTCTGTCTTTCTGTTCTTTCCCGGATGTTGACATACATTTTCTCATGATAACTAGATATGTTTCTGGTTTTGTATTATTTTCATCTGTCTTGGACAAAGTCGAATAAATCCATTTGATGAATGAAGTGTTCTGACTGCAGAATATTAGTCCTTCCTAGAGAGTCTTCAGTCATCAGTGGCAAAGGCATTACTATGTATTTTCTATATATCCTCTATGCAGCTTCTACAGGTTCTTAATACTTAGTAAGTCACCCTAAGAGATCAAAACAGTCCAATCAATAGTTTAGAGTTCAGCTGCTACAAATCTTACTGTGAGCAGAGACCAGATTATGAAAGGGTTCTTTACAAACAGGAAGAATTTATTACTGTTACAACTGCACTGTGAACAAATACCAGAATTACTTTGTGTTCACTGGTTCACATGCCTTTCAGACACCATTTTCCTTAGCTGGAAAAAAGTACTCCTCCTGTTATTGGCAGTACTAAGTAAATATTTAAACCACTATTTGCATAATTGTTATGCAGGTGTCTGTTGAATTCCTCCTGTCAGCAGTGGAATGCCATGTCCGACTATTAGTTCATATCATATCAGTTTCATTTAGTTATTCCTCTGTACTTACTGCATTTCCAGGGCCCACCAGTGGAAAATACTATGCTTTTAGGTGAAATCAAGAAAGAAAACAATTTCTTTTTTTTAAAAATGGCAATCGATATTGCAAATTTACATTGAATTTCAATTTATCTTGGATCTTCCCTTTAAATAAACACCTCTTTCAGGGAACTCACTGAATCACTGTATTAAAGAAGATCAGGCATCAAATGGGAATACATTTAAATCTGAATCTTGATTTTATGTTTTATTAAGGACATCTGCTGATTCTTCAGGCTAAATACCTTCTGACTTCCCAGCAGTTTGTGTGTTGTAGTTATAAAGGAATCTTAAGTCTCTTCAGTGCAACTGCTGCAGAAGAGTTGAAAAGAAGATTTCTAAGGATCAAGGGGCACATAAAATTTCTAATCTACCTCCAGCTGAGGCAGTGTGACAAAAAGTCCCACTTTGAAGCAAATTGGGAATCTCTCTGGAAAAGGATAGAATGGGAGACTGGAAATGTGCTGGGTTTTTATTAATGTCTCAACATCTGTTGAATGTCCTACTTCTTCAGGGTCACATCTGAAGTGTCATTAGCATGAGGCTGCCTGTGTTTTTCTGAAGATAAACCCTAAGAAGACAAAACTAATCTAGAAAGCAAATAAATTTCTTTTGTGTTCTTTTCTTAGTGGAAGAGTTTGTGACTCTATTATATAGTAAATACTAAAATTTGACTAATTCTCATTTTTTTCCATGAATCTGTTAAGAATTCCTAGCCTCTTGTTTTTCTTTGTAGTGCTTCAGTATTGAAATTACAAGATAGTATGAGAAATAAGCTTTTCTTTTTTTCATAGAAATATTTTTTAACATCATGAATGAAAACTCATTATGAAAATGAAAAAGAATGAAAATGAGATGTGTGCCAAATAGGTTAGAGAACAAATAAAGGCAGTCTAATTTCTGTTTTGAGGGCCTGATTTTTTATTTTTCTTCTGCTCTTTGATAGTATTGCAGCCTGTAAATGACAAATATTTCCAAATAAGGGAAAAGTGAATGTAGATCTGTGTTTTCTCATGCAACAGGTTTCCGTTTCCCAGAAATATATCAGAACTGGCATGGGAATCCATTATGCTATCTCTGAATTCTGCCCTTGTAGCATGGACCATTAATGATTTTAGAATTGAAAGGTGTTTTCTTGGATATAAATTTTATCTGTCCTGTCTCCCTATTTCCCTCCCCTGGGGTTTCTTCCCAGCTGACCCAGAACAAGAGGACAAGTGAGTAGCGGGGCTTCCTGCAAGAATCAAGAGGCATGGGGAACAAGTGACACAGCTGTTGGGGAGGAGGTGTTTGTGAGGCTTCATCCATGGTATGTTTTTTATACTTACCCAGCTCTGTAAATTCAAGTACCACCTAAAACCAGAGGCTTTTTGCTATACAAACTAGGTACTGAAGGCAAACATTTACTGAAGTCACAATTCATTTTGAGGAATGAGAATAGAAGATTTACAGGTTCACAACTTGGTAACTTTGGCTTCTTGAAGAAATATTCCTGTCAAACTGTGCCTGATGGTATTATAAGAGAGAGCAGTCCCTTTCTGTCTAAATTGCAAACAGGAACCTTTATAAAGCCATACTTTTCCCATCTTATTTGGGTTTATGAGATAGATTCAGCAGAATAGTTGCCAGAATTAGAAGGTGACGGCGAAAACCTCTGCAAAGTGTGAAGCAAATTAATCACATTGATTGAGCTACATGTCATTTTACAACTTCTCTGTTTCCAAAATTTTGACTCTCTGCTATTACTTTTCCATTTTCCTTTTGCTTGCTAATGGCTTTTACGACAAGGAATCTGGAAAATTCCTCCTCTCCCAAGCTTCTGCAGAACCACAAAATTAACTTGGCTGCATGTGAATATTTATTCCTATGTGGTCTTCATTTACACTCAAATGTGAAGAAATGAACAACGGCTTAAGCATGTAAATATCCAAAGCTGAAATAGAAATTACCAACCTACTATTTGTCAGGGATTGCTTTAAGCTTCCAACTCTGTTTTTTTTTAACCTTTTGGATGAAGAGCTTCGTAATTGATGGGAGTTAAGTTTGATTTGTTTGCAGTTTTGACAGTGAGATAGGAGAAAGAGAGTATTTTGGAAACAGGATAATAGGATAACAGGATAAATCTGCACTGATCTCTATGTTTGAAGTAGAAACAAAAAACTTTGTAGAAGGTAGCCTTGATGATAGTGTATTACATTATGTCAGTTTGAAAACAGCCTTTGAAAATTGCTGTTTAGTTACTACAAATTGCTGTACTACCAATAAAGAGGATATCTGATGATGCTGTCCACACAAAGACTTTATTAGCCTGGAATCTCTCTTGCTGAATACTTTTTTATCAGGAGGCATCTGGAATCAGAGTCTATATCAGATTAAGATTAATTCAGATTAAATTCAGATGTAGAAAATTTATTACTTAAATGTCAGTATTTCAACAGTCTGTGTAGGGAGAAGGTAGCCTGTCTCCCTTGCAGAACAGGGATAGGCTGGATTTGGAAGGTAGGAGACAGGACATAAAGATTAAATTTCGTCTACTGTAGATTGGAATAAGAAAGTAAAGTGATGTTAAAAGAGGTGAGAAGTGTGATAGAGCTAATATTGCAGAAGGACAGATAGAAGGAGGGGAAAAACAACAGAACAATACAAAGGCCAAGTTGAAGGAGATGGGGTGAAAATGAAAGTTCTAAATCAAGATTATTTGTGAGGTGAAGTAGTTTATAGTTGATTTTCTAGTCTCTGATTGTTGTCATCCTGCCTAGATACATATCCTCAGGAAAAATAAAAATAAAGTTCTTGTCTGTTACTTAAAAAGTTTCTTATGCTCATATGGTGTCATCTTTTACTCTCTTTGAACAGGAAGGAGAATAGTAGCCTTGGTGACTTGATAGCGGTGGTGACTGGCTAAACAAATCCTTGTGACCTTCCTAGCAGAAGTGTTCAATGAGGGTTTAACTTTCAAAGGAAAATTATCTTAAGCAATAAAAGAGATCACTTGAGATTAGTAGATAGTTAAGTGGCTGTGTTCACAGAAGGAAAGAGGCAATGGAGAAGAAAATGGAGGCATATATATATATATCTTTATAATCGAAAGAGGAAATGTTGGACTGTTTCCAGAAGAAGGAGGCAAATGAAGGAATGGCCATATCTGATAATTAGTAAAAGAAGCCAGGTTCATTTCTTGTTGCTGGCCAAGACAGTTGAGTAAAATTCTCCTGTTCATTGCTTGTAGTATGACTATTGCTCTTGTTCCTCGTGTTATAGGTTTTCCATGGTTACTTCATCACAAGGCAGCATTGGCACCAGCCCTCAGTGGAAGGAGATTCAATGGCCTTAAAACTCCTGGTGGCAGATGGGAAAGCAAATAGGTTTTGCTCCCCAGTGTTAACTGTGCTTCAGTTGGTGACATAGGGTGATAGGGAGGATACATGAGGTGCGATGGAGAACAGCTGTTTCAGGATGCAATGATTTTATGGTCTGTAGCACACACGACTATATATGTCTGCAGCCATATGTGTTTGAGTGGTTCGGGTTCCTGATACATTGGTTATCTTTATTTGTGGGGGAAGAGGATAATGAGGGGAATCCAGTGCAGTCTGAAACTCATATACAGTTCTAAGTCAGCAAGTAGGAAATACAGGGAATATATGGCCTGGATACTGAGTGTATACCTGATTCTATATTCTCATATTCTTCTAGGGCAGGAAGGGATGAGTTCCAAACCTGAACTAAGTTTCCTGTTCATGTACACATAATCATGCTCATGTACATTGTTACTAGCCTGCCAGACCAGCTTGGGACTGGAATGTTTTATATTAAACTATGTGACCTGATTGTGCAGGCAGGCTTGTGATTCAGAGAAACAGCTGCAGTGTGAATCCTCATACAAGAAAGCATATACAAAGCTAAGTTTGTCTGTGTATTAATCTATCCCTTCATACTTCATGTGCAAAGCTATCATGCTACCATCTATAATAACACCCTGAAAATGATTTCCATGTGTCCTTTTTTCCTCTGGAGTATGACTTTGTGTCTGTGTGTATGCCTCTGTGCAACTGTGTAAATTATTCTTTGCTTCTTTTATGTTACGCATGTAGTGACTAACAATGTGCTTGCTATTTTCTGCTTCTGGATCAAACAGTAGATTTATGCTTTCTTTTCTTTATTTTCTCCCAATTTTTTTAACCAGGAACATTTTAATCAATATTTTTTTTCTTTTTCAGTAATGGATTTCATGACAAATTTCTACCACTTTTGCTATAGCAAAAGTAGGATCAGCAGGAGGCAGCTATATCATAATCACTTTGAGCTCAATAAGGAGATCTTTACAGGCAACTTTGTTCTTATTTCTTAACGGGATTAAGAAGCTCAGCTCTTTAAATTCTTGCATATAACACTGACATTTCGAGGGTGTGTTTGGACCAAGGAGTTCAAAGAGAAGGAATAAAAAAGAAAAGCCAATATGACTTTGTTTTTTACCTTGCTGCAGGAGCAGTTTGTGCAAATCGCCTATAAGCTTATTGACCTGAATCTTTGACTCCTTGTTTTCTCTGGATTTGGCTGGAGTGTAGACACTGATAGAGCACTGATAGAGGTGATTGCACAGCCCTCGGCTTTGCTTGGCACCAGACACCCCCCCGCTCCCTGCGCCTGACATTATCTTTCCCTGGCAATACTTCTGCTGCAGCTCATATTCCTTTAAACTTTTTAGATTATTTTAATTAATTGCATTTTATTTATGTAGACTTTCTGACTAAATGAAGGATACATTAATTCTTTTTGGTAATTAGAGACAGAAGAGGGCATGTATCTATTTTCAAGTCCTAGGATAACTAAAATATGCATAAGAACTCACAGCACTACTCCTTCCAAGAATGCAATAGTTGCCTCTTACTGACTTTTCTGCATATTTCTGACACTGTTGGATTCTCATATTCCCCAGAGTAAGGGTTCCTTTATGTTTATCTGTATCACATTCAGCTGAAAAAACTTTAGAAGATGAGGCCAGAGGATCTCTTCACTCTCTACAAGTATCTGACAGGGGGCTGTAGTGAGGTGGGGTTCAGTCTTTTCTGCCATGCCTGCAGTGAGAGGATGAGAGAAAATGGCCTTAAAGTGAGACAGGGGAGATTCAGATTAAGATTAGATGTTAGAAAAACGTTTTTCACTGTTAGGCATTAGGGTGGTCAGGCGCTGGAATAGGTTGCCCAGGGACATGGTGGAGTCACCACCCCTGGAGGTGTTGAAGAGGTGTCTGGATCTGGCTCTGGATGATGGGGTTTAGGGGTTACAGTGACAGAGCTGGGTGGACCTGATGATCATAAAGGTCCCTTCCAGCCCTGATGATTCTATGATTCTGATCTTCTGTACTTTTTGTCAGATGCTGAATATGGACAAAGAAAGGAAGGGGCTTCTCTGGTAACAGCCTTTGAACACAGCTAAGCCAGAATTAGATTGGATCCTGGCAGGGTGAAAGGGGATCTTTTTCATCTGAACATCAGCATTTGCCTTGTGCTTTACCTCTTATGGTTTCTCATTCTTTCCTGCTACTGGAGCTCAGAGGATCACCTGTTTTCTTTCTAGAAGGGAAAAGAGATATCTGAAAAGGTTGAAGTGGTATTTTTTTCACTATTCACTAGAGAGCATGTAAGGACTTCCAAAACAAAAAGTACAAGATTTTCTGTTCTGTACTTTATTTACTGCTAACCCATATTTAAACCTGTCAGGCCATATTTTTAGTCCTGCTTAAACCTATGTAGGTATTAACATCAACTTTAGTTGGATAAAAATTTGACCTAAGTTAAACAAGCAAACCCTTCTTCTAATCAAGACATTGAATAATTGAAACAGAAAATTATATCTCAAAAAGAAACTAGAAAGCTATTTTTCAAGAAATAAATACATAGATCCAAATAGAAAACATTATTTTAACTGTACAGAATTAAAAAGTGCAAGGAACACTTAAACAGCTTACTCAACTTTAAGCAGTTTATCAAAGTAACTCCAGCCTTTTCAGTCAGCACATTTTGCTTTTCTTAAGAACAATGAAATTCTGAATTCTATCTCAGCTAGGGATATAATTCATGAAGGGATTATTTGGTTACAACAAGTAGTGTAATGTCCTCTTTCTAGAAAGTCACAAAACTTGAACTTGGATTGACTTAAATTTGAGGTCAAATTTGACAGAATATGAATTGCAAATTACTAAGGGTAATCTTCTTTAAAACATGGGATGCACAAATGACAAATTTCACCATATGTTCTTAGTTTAGGTGTACTGTACATCTGTTTCTAATTTTGTTTATAATGAAGGTCCATTTTGTCTCTTTCTTGTCTTATTTGGTAGCCCTGACACAAAAATTTTGAATATGTTTGAAGAGTTCTAAGACATGGCTGAAAAAATTTTTGTCAAACCAGGCCCAAAAAGCAGACTCAGTCACAGGTTGTGTACTACATGGGTATATTTGCAGTAATTTAACTCTGAAAGGATCAGTAAAACTAAATAAAGCAAATGCCACAATTATGTCATCATTGGATAAATATTGATAAGACAAATAGTATTGCTGGATAGAGAAAAATGAAGCATGAATTTTTGACTGCTAAGTCTTTTTCTTGGGTCTGACTCACAGAAGCCTAGACTGGTTTATTATGTATAATACAACATGTATGTGGGAACACACCTGTAGTGATAGGGAATTGGCTGCTTTTGATATTGAACCATCTGAAGGGTTGATTATTTAAAATAAAAACATCCAGTTGTTTTCAACAAAGTAAATTAAGATTTCACTGTGTAGGATCAGGTACCTATTGCTACTATTTATGTAGTCATGCGTGGAAGTCACACAAAAACTGGATTCTTATATGATAATGATTCCAGCTGCAAAGTATAAAATGAGGTGTTCTTGGTTGGATGAAGAATTCTTACAGGAGATTGACTATTTCTGCAGTAGGGATGGAACAGAATTGTTATATAATTAAATTGAAACATGAACGTGCAGAAGAGTCTTCAAACTTAGAATTTGAAACTTGTTAGAATTTCTCAGAAGTAATCTCTCTGTTCTGCTGCAGGCTGGTTTAGAATCTCATAGATTGTTGATTTCTATTGAAATAATTTTTGAAAATTTTATTAAGCAACAGTCTTTATTTGTGGCATGTAAATGTCTTTTAAAATGTGCTTCTACTGCTTTTCTAATCAAGTCCTTAGAGCTATGTAGTTTGAACCCCAGGCTACTACTTGCATATGTCTAATGGAGTTCTTGTATTTGAAGTTTTAATGGGGAAAGATTGAAAAGATGCGAGACTTTTTTTGCTTTTTTTTAAAATTGATAGAAGCTCTTGAGTAGCCAGTATATCTGAATGATGCTCATTTGTAGTATGGATGTTCAGAGTTTCTCCCTAAAAATTAGAATATATATGTGTGTATATATATATATATATATACACACACACACACATATACATATATACATATATATATTTAAAATCCATTATTAAAAAAAAAGTCAGAAATACAATTTAGAGAACACTTTCACTGTTCTGCAGGAAATACATTTGAATGAGTGATCCTTGTCATGAAAGGACTTCAAAAGCAAACAGTGGCGATAATGAGAACATATCAAACATGTAGAGAAAGAGGAAGGCCAGACTCAGTCTAGATGAATGTGCTGCACAGCAGTGTCTTATCCCAGGAGAAAAGTGCTGTAGCTGAAATGGTTAGAAATAATTGACACTGCTTTTTAACATGATCACTGTGCTGAAATGTAATGTGTCAAGATGTCATTTTATTAAACAAAATGGTGATTTTAATAGGAACCAAAATAGTTTCATACCACTGTTTTGGAGAGCTAACGGCTTGCACATATGTGGGCACTTGCCAACACTTGAATATTCACAGGCTGATCCAAAAAATTAGGGAAAGAGACAATGCACTGTTTTTGAGACTTGCTGGACAAATAATTCTAAGAGTGCTTAGTGCAAATGGAAACATAAATTTATTTCAAATGAGGTTTATCCCAGGAGAAATTATGATTGTTAATCAGCTTGACAGAAAACAATAATTGCTTGCAAAGAAGCAAAGTATTGAGGTGATTAATATAATCTGAAATAAAATGCAGCAGATTAACTTGTTCAAGTGCTGGTTTCTTTCAGGTACGTTACCAAATCGATCATCTGAGGGCCAGATTTTGCTCATACTTTCTGTATTTGTCGAGTAGGGTGCCTCAGTTGATTTTTAAGGGCTTCACTGAAATTATTTCTGATATGTATCAAATGAACTGATAAGTCTGGTAGTCCAGATCTCTTCCTCTCTATATCTCTCTGTCTTTGCAAGGCTTGTAGAGTGAACCCATTTGCATGGCACTGTACCCACTGTAGTTGTTTATCTTGTCCTCGTATCATTTGGCAAATATGACAAAGTGTGGAAACATCCCTCCCATATTTTTTAGTATCTTTATTCTCACAGTTCTATTACCATTCCGAAAGCTTATATATTTTTTTGCATTATTTTATGCCCAGAATGATTTATATCTGCAGAAATCTGTATTGCCACTACAATTATAGTTAAATATATACATTGAGTACTTTAAAAAGAGATAATCTGCAAGAAGGTTAGTTAAGGCCTATTAGATGCCATTGGTATTCTTAATAATAGTGTGTGCTGCTAAAAAGTATATTAAATTGAATGAATTAAGTATTTGTATTTTAAGTTGTATATGGTTTATTTCAAAGTTACTGAGTATGGCTTTTGAAGAGAGGTTCCTGGCAACAATCCTCAGCTTACAGTGTGTTTCTTAGGATTCAAGAGCAGGATTATCAGTGTGTGTAAGCTCTGTTACTGGTTGCAGGCGTTGAGATAAAGCGAATAACAAAGGGCAGTTTTTGATTGCTGATCTATAGTTTCTGAAGCTCTGGCATCTAGTTCATATGTATAGTTTCAGAATCCTTGTTTGGTTGGATCTAGAATTACTGCCACTGTAGACTGTGGCAGAAAGGAGCAGGCCCCCTCCCCCTTCACAGCCAGTCACACTGATCTGTCTCCATCCATGAGGTTATGTCAAATGAAAGACTACAGTGAGTGACTCCCCAAGTCTTTGCATTGCACCTGTTTTCTCCTTTGGCAATACAGAGTGCTACAGGCTTTGCAGCAATTTATTTCTGAACTGATTTATTATAATTGAGAAGTGATGTTTCACTCTGAGCAGCTGTATGAGGATGTTAACAATATAAGTTTATATTTATGCTGCCAGGAAGAGGGAAAACAAACTGAATTTCAAACTTGTATTGTTCTCTCACTCTAATAGAAGCTGCTGTGTGCTTTTTGTAACTGGTACAGTCCTTCACCCAAAGCTATTTTTTCTGATGATAAAACCATGAGTGTATGAAGCTTGCACTTTTTTCATCTCTTTTATGACCTTATCTTTTGTGAGCGGCTCCTGTGAAGGTATCCTAACTATAGGAAGCACCTGGTAAACATACATGATATCTATGCCGTGATAAGCAGTTGCGAACAAGAAAGTAGATCTGTCAGTTCTGAACTGTTCATTGTTAAAAATACTTTGTTGATTTAGCTGATTGCTAAATACATTATAGAGTGCCTAACAGCTGCTATAACCTTCCTAGTCAAGAAAGTTCAATAGTTATATTGTACGAGACTTTCTGTAAGAGCCTAATACTGATAGGAACAACGTGGATTAAAACAGCAGGATTGAGAAGAACTGCTAACCCATGTGCTTCTATAAAATACCACAACTACTTGTGGTACAAGCTGATTAAGTACAAATTGGGAAGTCTTTAATTTGTTAAAAAGATTAAAATGAAATTACTTGTTAATATTCAAGACTCTCTTCTCCTACTTGTCAGTGTTGTCAGAGAAGTTGGAGTTCTCTCTCTCATGCTTCTGGTAATATGTCTCTTTTACAGTCTTCACATTTCCTGACCAACTTTACCACAGTTGAATTACAGTGAATTGTCTATTAGATAAACATTAGGCTATTTAAACCACATTAAAAAAACTTGAACTGTTTTTGAATGCTGTCAAGATGAAGGTCAAGATGAAAATTCTATCCACATTATATATTGAAGTTATTTGAATAAGACGGGGTTTTTTTTTCCTCTTAGTTAAGCAGTATTTTGTGTATTCAGCATTTCAGCATAAGTCAGAGATTTGTTTCCCTCAACTTTAGCTGACTAAAGATAGGTTCCTAGTCTAAGCTGTGTGTTTAAGAGGATGATTCATTTCAGCTCTCTCAGACACCAAGAGGGGTCTCATATCTCAGGCATCCTAGAATAGGATAAATCACTCAGGAGGTTTCTTTCTTCCCTGCCTGTAGGAGTGTCTAAGTAAGTAGTCTGGACTAGCTTAACTTTCAGGCATCTAAGGTTAGAGGTGATGAGTTCTGCCAAAAGTGTAACTTAAATACCAAGTAGAGAGAAGTAGTGGAAATTCCAGTAGATTTAGTGGACTCATGACTGGACATAGTTTATGGTATTATATGTGCTTACTCATAAAAGTACTTTTTCATGCAATGGTCATTTAAAGGACAGAATTCACTTACCGGGCTTGGTTGCTAAGAATCAGCTGCTTAAATCTGCTTAAACAGAAGCAGGTTTTGGTTCATTTTAGAGTACTTACACCACTCTTTGGTGTTGATGGGAAAAATTTATTTATCCTTTAACTTAACTACAAAGTTTAATTGAGCAGCAAAGTAAAGAAAAAGTGTGAGAAAACCTAAAATAGTGGGATTAGAAAGGAATCAACAAGTTAGTAGCAAATGGGTAGCATATATAGGCAAGAAGGATTTGAGGATCCAGTTAAATATCTACACCTGTAAATTGAAGAAAAATGTAATCAGCTGGAAAATAAATATAAAAAATAGTCTTATTGAGAGACTGAAAAGTAGTCAGTGACTGAACAGAAAGAGTAAACAATGGAAAGAAAATAAATTCTGAAAGGAAATAAACTCCTTTGTGCTAAACAAATGTTAGCTGCTGAAATAGCTTTAAGTATGGGGAAAGAAAAGAAAAAAAGCTTGAGAGATGTGCTTTGTTATCAGCTCTTCTGCTAAGCCTCCTTTTGGGTTTTTAAAGTTGCAGTGTCTCCAGCACCAAATAGATTGTCTTGGTTGCACATTTCAATCTGACATTGATGCTTAACTGAGCCTGGGATAGACTTCACTCCCTGGTGGATTTGGAAATTGACAGTAATGTACCATTTGTTGGTTTCACTAGCAGACTGGAGTAGCTTGGGGAAACAGGAGAAAGAAATCAGTGTGGTGATATTTCAGGTGTGTAATGCATGCACTTAGCAGTTGGGAATAGAAAATATCAATGAAAATAATTGAGAATACTTCTAGACGCAAAGCAAAGTTTTCCTTAATGTGTAATCTACACATTTTGTCTACTCTATTTGCACAAGACATGCATCAATTCATTAAAACTGGACTGTGAAAACCATGTAACACTATACTTCATGAAACACTGAAAAAGCAAGTTAATGGAAATTTAAGTCATCTACTAACATACATTTTCAGATTTTTCCTCATCTCTCAGATACTTAATTACTGTGTACTATAGTTTTTGTACCTTAGCTGTTGTTCTGTCCTTTTACTTTTCAGCCCAATCTTTTCACTTAACTTTGTCCTCTTTTAATGCTAATAGTTTCATTTGTTTATGTTCTTAAATTTGCAAATGCAAATTATGTTGTTGAAATTTGCAAGCTAACACCAGGTTGGCATATATTATAACCTGGAAGAACTTAGTATTTTGGAGGTTCAATTGTCCAATTATCTGTGCTTCTTTTCTGTCTGAAAGAATTACTATTTCTAGGTTTTGCTGTTATTGTCCTGATTTAGTACATACAGCTCTGTTATATACAGTGGAAGAAAAACATTTGCATTCTATACAAAGAACATTCTAAGAACTGTCTGTGTTGGTTATACATCTTGAGTTAGAAAACAAGAATTGCCCTTGCTGTGAATTGCTTTCCTACATTTTCAAGAAAACTGGCGTTGATCATGCCAGGTCTGAATTTAGGAAAAATTTCTTTTGTGTCTCCACTGAAAGACAAATTTTTGCTGCTTTAAGTTGCTATGAATATAGAAAAATGAAAGTAAAGTTGTCGAATAGGTTCTTCACCCAAAGAAAGCAGAGGTCTGATTACTACAAAGTAACTATACAAATGCTAATTCAAAATAGGCTAGTTGCTTAAAAATAAATAATTGCTAAAACTGCTTAGTAGAAACTTGATAGCTTTTTTCAGCACGTGAGTATATTTAGGACTTTCTTTTGAAAGGTAACTTCAGATTGAACTGAAGCATGTGAACTTCAAATGCCTGGCTACTGTGATACAGTCAATTTAACACAAAAATTATACTAGATATTTGTGTTGTATTCAAGTTTTACTTTACATACTACAAGTGCATATGAATATCCTGGACTATGTTTTTAGTACAACAAGTTCACTGAACTATAGTTTTGTAATCAAACTCTGGAGTGATTATAGTATTGTGTTTCTGTGAGTAGTAGTTTATCAGGCTCTTAGACTTCATATTTGAAAAACTGTGTTTTATGAGTGCAAGGAAGAATGTGTTATTATGAGACGTTACATGTGCACATGAAGTTAATACTTTATAGTGTTTGTATATAATCATGTACTTGAAAACTCTGGGTCACAATCTTATCCAGTATAAATATAGCTCCAGCGATAACATATGGGGATCTGGCATAGTTTGTTGTAATCACATTTCTTTACCTATGTTGCTAATTAAAGCTTTTGTTATCATGAGTGGGGAAAAAATTACAAGTTACTGCTTAATTGCTGTGCTTTTTGCTCCTTCTTGGTCTCCTGTTGTTAAATAACAAAGGGTCTGATTTTTCAGTTTGTAAAATACACAGTATTTGTTTTTCTAGTGCTGTTACTTTTTTGTGGGAGATCATTTTTTAACAAGTGTCCTTCAAGTTTGATAAAAAAAAAAGTAAACCATAATCAGTCCTATTTGACTGAAATAGTTAATTTTGTAGAATTTTTTTCTTTCAGTTCTTAGTGTCTTCCTATGCATGAGTTTCTTGGATAGGTTAGTATTAAAAAAAAAATCTACAAATGAGTAAAATCCAAACCTTGAAAAACCTTTAGAGATGTCACTTAATGTGTTACTATGGCCAGAGTGTTTTGTGTTAATACCTTAACCCCTCATCTTCAATGTAGTTTTCATTGTGGTTATTTCAAAGTATTTTGGCATGGAGCTTGCTTAGTGTATTTGTTTCCCTGACATAACTGCCCTTTCAACAAGCAGTTCTTCAAATAAAAATTAAATGGTCATCTCTAAAAATTTAACCTTATCATAGTTTTCTGTGTGTCGTGTAAATGACCTTGTTGTGGGTAGTAACAGAAGGCAGATAGACATTTTCAGGTACTTCTGGATGGTGAAAATCCAGAAATTCATCAGAAATGTAGCATTTCTTTAAATAAAGCTTGATAGGGAGAAAAGTACTTTAGGCACCTGCTGGTATATTATGACTTCAAGAGCAAATTCCTTAAATGCTGAAATGCCATGGATTAGCTTTTCACTAGTTTTGTGAAAAAGCAAAATGTTTAGTGGACCATATTTTTTTTTTCCTGAGTGTCATTTATTTGCAGTGCATAAGAAACATTCAGGTGTCAATTCAAGAAAACCCATAACTGAAAGCAGGTATTCCTGGGGGGTCACGAGCTGATTTCTTTCTCTCCTTTGTACATGCAGACTCAGTGACTTTATGTGCTTTGTTTTACAGAATTCGGTGCAAGTTGTGATTCTGTTTTTTAACAATATGGAGTAAACACTGTTTTCCAAGATTTTCTCTCCATGGAACTGGAAGTACTGAATACTCAGGACTTCTTTGACTCAGTGGGAACTCACAAATGTTTACATATCTAATATTTTTTTTTCATTTTCTCTCTGTTTATAGATATGCATAAGTTTTCACTTAGGCACGTAACCAGTTGTTTGGATATTATAGGAACTTTGCTTTAAGGTCACTGTTGGAATATGTCAATACTGTATTTTTTGATGGTTTTTCAGGCAGTGAAGAAGGCATCCAGGAGGCAGCAGAATCTGATGGTGATGCAAGGTCAGAGAAACCAGGGCAGCTTGCTGTGGAGACTGAAGATTGGGATGGGCCAGGTAGGGAGAAACAACTGAAAGCCAAGAGAAATTTTTTGAACTAGACTTCAATATTTGTTAATTTCATTATTTTAGTAGATTGTTGTGCTTTGCATTTATTTTTAATGGACTGTCTCTTTTATGATCCTTTGGGTTCCAAGATACTGACAGGTAAGTGCTAAAATGACATTCTTGTGTTAAGAAAAAATGGCTTTTGTTACACCATTTTGTAAATTGTTCAATATAAAATGCCTTATGTACTTGTTTGATGTAAAGGAAAATTTTCTTGCTGCTTAGAATTTTAGGATTAAAATTTCTCAGTAAATTCTTTCTTCTGTGATTGAATTAAGGAAGAAGCACTTCTGCTCTGTTTTCTGGGGTCAAAAGACCACACAGATGCTTTGGTCTCTTCTCAAGCTCTGTGCCAACATTTAGAAACATGTTTAGCTTAACAAATATGTATGATGTCTACTAACATTTTCAAGGAGCTTTTTTTACCTGTTTGAGCCTGATAGAAATCATTTAGCACACCTGGTCATTGGTTTCAGTGGAAAGAGAAACTCAGACTGCAGTCAATGAAGCATTAGAACTTCACATTAAAACAGTAATTCAAGGTAACATTTTCTGCTATGTAAGTGAAGATGGTGCAAGCATAACATTGCTAAGATGTAATGGTAATATGGCAATACTTTCAAGTATCTGTTCAATATAAATATGTAAAACCTCTCTTGTACTGTAAAAGTACCTAAGGCAAAGGGGTAAATTGTATTTCTCAATTAGGCAATTCTGCAGTTGAATGCAATGTTTTCATGGGCATGGACTTGGGAATAGGCCTTAAAAATCCATTATATTGACCATAATTTAATAAAACTGTTGCAAAATGTGGATCTGAAGCCAAACACGCTCTAGCAATAGCTATATCTCTTATGGAAATTTTCCCTCAAAAGGATGAGCACATCAGAAGAGAGTTTCAGAACCGTTCTATCAATAATTTATAATGCAATAATAATATTTCATTAGAAAAACTCCTATATTTCAACCACATTTTCATCCTTGCTTGATTTTGCAAATTACTATATGCTCTTCATGAAGAGAGGAACAAAAATAATGGCAATTTTCTGAAACCAGTAGCTGGAAAATACAATGCAAACAAAAATGAAGACATAGTATATCTAATTATTATGATATTTAAAATGTTTTTCATGATGATACACAAAGAACTTGATATTCTATATAAAACGCTAATGGTGTTATAGGAAAACAAGGTTTAGTATCATGCTACTGTACATGTAAAATAATGCAAAATATATTGTGGGTGTAGCAGAATGGCCTTTTCTAGCTGCATAGCAGATTTAAAAGCTGTCAGTATTTACCATATGACTTGTTTTTAATTTCATTATAAATGAAGTCTGTCTGAAATTTGTAATTTTTTGTTGCATGGTTTTGTGTATTTCAGCATAGTTGAATATGCATTTTGTGGCCTCTTACTGCTTTTTATATTTGCTACCTTATTCAGAAGTTTCTGAGATCTTTTCTGACACTGTGGCATAAAAGGAGATTTTTTTCATTTTGTTGGGAAAAAATTCAGTTAAACAGGATGGGTGTACTTGTAATATTTACTGATAGCTTTCACATGGGACAAGATGGAAATCAAAGCTGAATGTGGGAAAATTTCTTTTGACTTCTGAAAACTGATGACCACCTGATATAGATGTATCAGCATCTATATTTTATTTAAATTTTGATTCTTTACAAGGGTATCATACATATGAAAAAAGGAATGGACATATACCACATCCCATACTCTCCATCACACATGAAATGAAGTTGGTTACTAATGACATGGAAAAAGAAGCAATCAACAGAAGATAATTTTCAACCATGCAGTACAAAGATAACACCTTCAAGTTTTTTGGAAAAAACCAAAACAACAAAGCATGAAATATTTTCCTTATTTAGGGACATATTTTAGTGCAGCACAAACAGAGCCATTGAAAACTTTGATTCAGCAAATTTACCAACTGTCAGTAGAGGCACAACCTCAAAGGGCAGATGATGATACATTCTTTGTTATCTGAGCTGCCTCTGGTCTCCTTAGCGTCTCTGCTAAGGAAAGTTCCATCTCTGAGAGGTGGAGCCTCTCAGGATCCAACAACTGTGTTCTGCATGATACAAGTTGCTGTCAACTGATAATGTGAACTGTGACAACTCAGGAATTTATATAAATAGTAGAGCGGTTTTGTTATTTTAATATTTTATGTCTTTCTTTAGCACTAAGGGAACAAATTGTGACTTTCAGAGCCAGTACTTGTCAGGAACTGAAAAATTAAGCTTCTGGCATTAATTAGAGTTTTATTTTGTTAGAAAATTTGCATTGTTAAGTGGTTCACATGCATTCTTAAGTCTTTGTAATTAGAAAAATTTTTAAGAAAAAAATCTAAAGTTAAATGTGCTGTAGCTTTAAAGAATTTCTGCTGAAGCAATATTTCAGATCAGACTCTTGTGACCTTCATTGACTATCAAGGAATTTCAGAGATACTGCCTACTCTGTGTAGACACTTTGAGGGTTACCTGAATGTTTTTCAACTACTCTCAGTTTTCACTGTTCTTTTCTTCAGTTTTTAAAAATTCCTGTTCAGTGAAACTGCTCTGAAATAATGGAAACTTAGGTCAGTAGACTGTATATGAACACACTGTGAAGGGCCTGATCCTTTTTCTGTTATAGCCAACAGCAAAAGTCCAAGGAATAGAAAGCAAGAACAGCAAGACTGGGTTTAAATGCATTTTATGCAAAAAGACTTAGTTTTTAAATGTGAAAGCAGAGGTCATTTTATTGTCTTATGTCTGCTGTTTGCCTTGGTACATGGAGTTACATAGTTCTGTAGCTTTGTATTGTTGGGATGTCAGTGCATGTGAGGGCAGTGCTTTAAAACATAACAAACAGAAAGATCTCCTACATGGGTTCTACAGATCATCCATCATGTTAGAGAATATGATCGTTCTGGTTTCTACTGAATGTATATTTCATGCTTCCATAGCAGAACTTCCTTAAAATCTCTGAAAATTTTGGATACCGGACACCTCAATTAAAATGTTGTTAAGTCAAATATAAGGAAATGGTATATTCAATGGCATCTTGAAAGATAAATTGTTTATAGATTTGGAAATGAATGCTTGTTTACCATTATTCAGTGGTCATGGTTGCAGTCATGGATACAAGTTCAGTCCACCATACTTGTCATTGTAAGAGACAGCAAATATGAACCCTATCAAAAAGGAGAAAAGGTTTGAATTCAGAAGTATGAATTATAACTTGGAAGAGTTTAAGAAAAATTTTTAGACTTTCTAAAAGGTGTAACAAAAGTGAAGGCAATGTTGATATTGCCTAGAAGATAATTTAAAAAAAAAAACAACCAGAAAAAAATCCAAGTGGGTGTAACCAGATGCTAGGAACTATAATATGAGGCTAAAAGGGAAAAAAAAAAAGAGGAAAGGAAAAAAAACCCCTAAAAATCTAAAATCTATCAGTAGCTTCATTAATAACAGTAGGATGACATTTTAAAATGTGGTAAGAAAAAAATAATTAGAAAATTGGTATTGATCTATTATAAGTCATGACTCAATTGTTAGAGGGGACAGGTAAAAAGGTAAAGTAATTATTTCTAGTCTGCTTAAAACAGTTGTGCTGGAAAACCTATTTGACTGTATGTGATGACTGTACTTCTGTACTAGTTAATTTAAGCAGTCTGATGGTTTGAATTTAACTTTTTTAGGAGCTAAATGACTCAGCTCTAGTGATCAACTTCAGTTCCAAAAAAGCTTTGACATGACTTCTCAAATGTGTTCAAAACCAGTAAAAGTTGGTGTGGGTAGTGACAGACCTGTCCACACGGTAGTGGTCCCACTGGAAATAAGGGGACAAGTACTGTAAGATGCTTTTATTAAGAGGGGGTTAGTAAGAATGCCAATCTGTATTTCTGTTTTTTTATAGGAAAAAAATATGTCCTGTAAAAGCAATATAATATGTAATGTGAGCTAAAGTATATTTAGTTTTTTGCAGTATGTTTTAAATTTTTAAAAATGCTGAATAATGGGTAGATATTGCTGTTGGCAGACCTGAATAACTTGCCATGTTAGCTGCAGAAATATTTTGGTTTCAGAGTAATTAAATATAAAGTTATGAGCTTATGAGAAGGTAAATAAATATTTTCATAGAATTGTTACAGTTGTAAAAGACCTGCAGAAGCATCGGAAAGCAGGGGCTCTGAAAAAGTCTTAAGATTCAGCGAACTGGGATTGAGCCCAAAGAGGTGGCTAAAGGGTTTGGCTTCTCAGATTACTTTGCTTATCTGGTCAGCAGTCTTGTTTGATGCTGAAACAGGGTTCGATGCTGAAACAGGGTTCTGTGTCCTGTGGTCGCACTTCAAGAATGATGTTAAAGTTGGTAACAGGTTTCGAGAAGAGCCACTACAAAGCTGAAAAGACTGGTGTTATGGAAAAGTCTAGGTCTGTTCCCTATTTATTTTATCAAAGATATATTAGAGTTATATTAAAGGACAATCTGATTGCAAACTACTTTAAATTCAGAGTGAAAATCTGATAACAATGGGCACCTCTTTCTAGCAAAGTATCAGAGATTAAATGGATGTTGAAGCTCCAAAGTTCCAGACACAAAGAATGGATTTTAGTGCTTAAAAAGTCATTATTGAAACATTTTATGAAAAGTCACTTATCTGTCATTAGAAATATTTGCATTCAGGATGAGATACTTTCCTAAAGAATATGATCAAGTTCTGTGGCAAACACTGTACTTTTAAAATGAGATAGATTTCACTGGGGCAGAAATTAGACTGACTGACCATGATAGTTCCTTATAACTAAAATGCAATTAATAAATGAGTGTACTTATAAATATTGTACTATTTGAGTGCATTTATAATGAATAAGTACAAGCAGGCCTCATATAAGCTATTCCCAATTTTTATTTCTTCTGTAACTGTTTACTTAAACTATGTTAAGAATGATAACTTCTTTGTGCTTTTCTCTGTTCTGTAATTCTCAATTGCTCTGTAGTGATAAAACAAAACAAGAGAGTTGAAGACAACATATATCAATTCTGTAATGTGCAAGGGAATGTTTTTTCCCTGCTGGCAGATGGGACACAATTTTCTAGTACTGACTAAGCCAAAAAGGTTTTCCAAATCCAGTGCGCCATCCCGTGCACCCCATTCTTTTGACTTTTCATGTATTGTTTGCCTTCATCTCCACATAAAGGGAAAGTTTTCCATGTGTAAAATTCTGCCTCCAAAAATCAACAGGATTTCTGCTATTGGCAGTAGTAAATCAAAATGAAGTTGAAACTCATGTTACTCATTTCAGCAGACTCATCATCACTGGTACACATGTATCAGAGAACTGTTGAAAAAAGAACTTAAGGATAGTTAAATATAGCACATTATAGTTTCCTTTAATTGCTCTTACAGGTTGGTGTTTTTCTTAAAATGCATCAGAAATTTTAAGAAAAATGGTATACTGGAAATAAAATAGCACTTCAAAATGATGTTACATTGAGCTATGCTGCTGTTAATATTTAATAAAAGATAGATACAGGCTTTCATGTGAATTCTGGTGTATTGCTTTAGTGAGTTGTAGATCAGAAAATTGTAGTGAACATTGGGCATGCCAGATTCACATTTTTGCCTGCTATAAAAGGTAGTTTGAAAAGCTTTTCAGTATAGATTTCCTGTAACGATTTGTAAGAACCATTGCAAATATGTATTGATTGTTGGGTTTACTCTGCATTATTTAGTAATGCTATAGAAAGTTTCGGTTACAAAGCAAAGCTGTATAATATAGAGTGGGATGGTTGGTAGACCACTGGAAGATGGAAATAGACATTAATGATAGCCTTCCCCCTCCCCCCGCTTTTTACTTCTTTTTCTTTTCTTTTTTTTCTTTTTTTTTTTCTTTTTTTTTTTTCTTTCTTTCTTTCTTTCTTTCTTTTTAAACTAGTCCTAAGAAGGACTTGGAGATTACTGTCCTGATTTTGTTTCCTTTTTGATTGGGGAAATGTGGTAGATTTAAGATCTTGGAAATGCTATTTGATGTAAATTAACAAAAATCCATGAAACATAGTTAACCATAGATATAGTCTGACAGTAAGAAGAATATTGTGAAGAAGCAGAGGAAATCATAGAACGACTGTGTGTTACTCTGACAGTGAATCGGTATTATCTCTGCTATCAGATAATGCAGTTATCATTAATTTTCACATTTGCATTTCAATCTTTGGAAGGAAATGACTCTTGCCGGATGAAGATAAGAGCTCTGTACCACTATAATGAACCATCATTTTATCCCGACGCTTTGTATCCGTATGAAAATGAGGCTGGGTGGTTTGGTCTGTGAGGAGGCGGTGGGGGGGGGGTGTCACAGAAACATTATAAAAAAGTGTCAAAAATCACCACAGACTTTTGGAACCCTTAATGAAACAAGAGGCAGTCTAAATAAATCTTCTGTAGTGAAGTGGATATTGGATTAAAAGCAGAGAGCTGGGTTCCCGGGCTCCAGGGATTGGGAGGGAACCTTGTTGAAGCAGGGAAGAATTTCTGTGGATCTTGATCTGGTTTCCATCAACAATTCGGAATTAGGAGGAGGCCATTTGGACATAGAATAACAAAAGTAAGGGTCTAAGAGTCATCGAGTTAACCTTTGAACTGCAGGTCTTGTTTTGACTCTTGAATTCTGTTAAGGGAGGTGCAAATATTCATGGATTGCTGTCTTGTAGGTTGGATTATAGTACCAGAGCTGTTTTAAGCAGTTGCCGCACCTGTGCATTAAATGCAGGATTTTAAATAATTATCAGTCTTGTATATAGAATTTATCCTAGTCTTCAAGGACTGTAGTCTTCCCAGTTCTTTTTCATGCATAGCCCCGATTTGTGTTGCTTACCTGAAACTCGATCTGCCGAAGTCTGCGTCAGTCCATTTTAGGTCTGATTGACTAATACCAGTGTTACTGAAATATACTTGCACTGTGTTCAACTTGTTTAACCTTTATGATGTAGTTAGTACTTAGTTAGTCTGTAACATACAGACTTCACAGTACATAATTTAGACTCACTGCCAAATGTCTTCTAAAAACAGGAACTCTTGAGGTTTGCCCTGCTGCCCCATGTTTTGTAACAAAAGCTGAGTTTCTTAGGTCATGAAATGATTGTAAGAACTGGTATTTAAATATGTGGTACTTAAAAAGTAATTTTTACTGTGCAACCTGGCACCATTTATACGAACATGAGGATGTCAGTCTTGCTGTGACCAGCTGGGATTGATGAATTATTCTGTTGGCTGTAGCAGGTGCTTCCTCTTGCAGACCTTTCTCTGGGTCTCACCTCTCTTCTTACATGATGAGAGTCTTTGCTTCATAATGAGAAGATGCAGGTCTAAAATGTGAGAGGAAAAATATGCTACGCCTGTGTTAATATATTCAGTACTGACAGAAGTAGAATAGTAAATAAGTGTTAAAATAGTCCCTATCATGATTTTGATTGAGGCCAGGTCACTCTTCCCAAGTAGATCCCAAAGTGCAGAAGCTGAAGCATTGCAGAGAACATTCTCCAGAGGCAGTTTGTGTGCTGACACCTGATTAAAGGCTAAGGAAACCTCCCAGCACATAAACCTGGCTGTGCTTGGCCTCCATGCCCAGACCTGTTCTTTGCCACGTGTAACGAAGCTTTTATTTATGTTTGACATGCTTAGTGCAGAGGTTCTCTGTTGTTCAAGGCAATTGATACTGTTGGTGGGCTGCTCCCTGTACAGGCCTGAAGGATGAGAATGTGAGAGTGGCTGGGTGAATTCACATGGAAGTAGCAACCAAACCTTCGCTGTCATCTTTCCCGTGAGCAGTTTTGACTTTTCTAGGAACGAGGCTGTTGAATGACCTACACTGATCATGTGTAAAAGATGGGGAGAAATTTCATGTATGGTCACACCTGACAAAATGAAATTCTGCCCTTTAGCCAGAAAGAGTGGTCACCAAGGCTTTAAGAGAAAATTGAGGTGTAAAATAATTACTCTAAATTCATAAGAATAGGCAGCAATAAATTTTGAATACTAAGACATATTTCTTGTTATGATGCCACTTGCTGTGGTGACTTCTGTAGCATTGCTTTCATGATGCATGGTGCAAATATTGTAGGATTCTGTAAACCTGGAGATATGGATTGTCTCATTTGACTTGCAGCCTAAAAGATCAAAATCCAGTCACTTCATCACTGAATACTGGAGCTCTTGTCAAGCATTCCAACTGTTTTGTCAGTTGGAATGCCATTTCCTTATCATTGTATTATTAACATAATATTCTCTATGATACATATTGTATAATTAATATTATTAATATTTTATTGTTATTGTTTACATATATATGTGAATTGAAATTTCATTTCAAAATCAGTTGCTATAGAAATTAGCCTAGTTTAGAAGTAACATCTTGCATATATATTTCACATGTGGAGAACTTCAATTTTATTTAAACAATTAGCCTTTTAGAATATTTTCAAACTCAGAACTTCATTTTTATCTAAGTCAAAATGCTTCAGAAAAGTGAAACTACCTAGAACCTTCAAATCTATTAGTCGGTGGTTTTTTTATGGCATTCCATTAATTTACTATTTCTGGTTTGTTATTTATCCATTTGTGAAATATTTATTTGACACAACAAGATTTTTGATTTTCGGTGTGTTAGGTGTGACTTGTTCTTTGGAGACCATCTTGATCTTCAGGTGGGCGAGTTTCTGGATCAGGGTCATGGTTTAGAAGTGGTAGTTCCTAATTTAGTGCCCCTCCCTCCCCAGCGCTCTCTCTTCTCCCCCTCCAGTGGGAGATACCAAAGGCAGAGATTATGGATTGAGTAAAAACTAGTAGAAACAGCAATGGGATTAAAAAAATGAACAGTTCCAACGACAATCCTAATAATAACCGTGTATGTAAGAGAGGGTGTTTTACATGGAAAATGCTCATCAACATGGCATAACCATGTTGAGCCAAAGAACAAAATGACTGGCACACCTTCCATGTGCCACCTTTTCTTCTCAACCACAAGCCGCGCCCCTCCTCTTGGAAGCGAGGACCCCTTTGCTTCCACCCCCCAGTGGTGATGTGCATGGTATAGAATAACAACATGGACACGCACACACAGCTCCAGACTGTGCAAAATTAACCCTGTCTTTGGCCAAAACTAGGACAGCTAGGTAGGCTTGAAAATGATCTGGTATCTTCCTAAATTTTTTGTACTTCTGTATACCCAGCATGAGAACATTGGCCTGACTTGTAAAAGTCATTGAACTTTGAATGAAAGGTGATACATATTTGAAATGTATCCTATTTTGATTGGCATTTATATTTCAAGCACAAAAGGCTTCTTGTTCTCTGTAAAAAGTTGATAGCCAGGAAAGGCATGTGCAAGGGAAGAATCATCAGATTCACTAGGTACTTCACTTTGGACATGATATGTTATATAGTGGATATTATGTAAAGTGCAAATCCCCATAGGTCACACAGTGAAGGACTCCTGTGAAATTCTGCAGGGAATCAATGAACATCTGCATTACAATACATTGTTTCTTGTAGTTCTATGCACCAAGGGACCTGCAGAGGCTGGCAGAAAGCTTTGCTCTTTTCAGCTGTCTTCACTGTAGTTTGGCCATAAAGGCAATATTGCACCCTGGTAGTTGCAGAGGTGTGGGAAGCAGTGTCTGGTTTTGGAAGCAGATTGGATGAGAAGCAAAAGGAACATGTAATCAGTTCACAAGTATTTTGTTCTTTGTTGTGTTTTTTTCTGTTAATGCAGCTAAGATTATTGCCTTCGGAATACTGCATGACAATACTAGCTCGAACAATTGAAGAATGGGTGTGTTAATATATTCAACTATATGCACAGCACAGCATTATTTAATGCACTTAAGGTGTAGTCCAGTAGTTGGATACAAATACCTACTGAGAGATGCTAGTGACTTTATTTCTTAAATTGGCAGGTTTCAGAGATGAATTCTGTGTTCAGCAGTTCACTGAAGAAAATATTTTGGTTTTCAAAGTACAGTGTCCTTCTAAACCCTCAAAAGCCACTTTGTTTACTCTCTCTTAAGACATCATAAGATAAAAGTTGGAATAATATAAGTAAAACAACAAAAAAATTATTACCAGGAACCATTGTAGCTCCTTTCAAAAGAATTAACTTTTGCTGAGAGTAAAAAATTTAATGTGATGTGTGCTCCTGTAGTCACTCTCAAAATTGCACAGTTCAGGATAGTTCAGAGTGAGAAAAGGAAACTGGATGTTGTGGTCATGGAACTGGAACTAAGGGCAAAGTCCTCTTTCAATTCTGCCCTTGACTTTCTGTGTTTAGCTCAGTGAGACCAGCTTAGCACACATTTGGGTTTAGGTTTAATTGCCACATTTCATTTTTAGGGTGCTTTACTGTTGCATTCTCAAAAAAAGGATATGAAATGTACAGTAGATCTTATTTTCACTCCTTGATTCAGGCTTCAGACAAGGATATGTGCAAATGGTCTTTGTAAAGTGCAGTAGTGGTGATCATACAGAAATGTTGCAGTAAACTCCTTTATTCAGTCACTCAGCACTTATTCATCAACATACCAAAAGTAAGAATGGCTGTCTTAATAGCATCAGACCTAATTTTGATCTAATTACAGAATGTGTAGCTCTTTAAGCACCTTCTAATGGAATCTGAGAAACCCCAGAATCAAATATTCAGAAGTGTGGTTCAGGGTAAAAACTAGTAAGATATTTGGGTAAGCAGAAATAATAATGATTAAGGCCTGTGTTTGGAAAGCTGTAACTCTTATTTTTTCCTGCGGTCAGCTGATTACCTTAGACATTCTAAAATAGCTGTGTAGAGGACATTTTGTTCCTACCCCCCTCTCCCCCTACAAAGCTTTTGGAGTGTTCTGAATGTGCTCTTTAATTATCATGGTTGGTTCCAAAAACTATTTTTAATTGATAGCATATGAAATTATATTCATAGGGAACATGCTTGCAGATGTCTGTTTTGGTAGTGTGGGCAGCCAGTCCAGTTTATATATTGCATCTTTTATGATATGTTCCAAAAAATGTCAATCAAATTGTCCCATCATAGCTTACTCTTTCCCTTTGCTCCCCTTTGTGTCTCAGGACTTTTGAGCAATGTATTCAAGGTGAAAACCTTGAACAGCCGACGCCATAACATTTTTGGGGATTACGGGTAGAAAAACTTCACAGTATTTTACATAACTTTGTTATAAGTAAATATTGCATAATTACACATTGCCTTATTTATTTTAGAAAACAATATTGTCTGATATATTTCAAAGATTTGGGATAAAGCTGTAAAAATCATATTGTACTGAGAGAATATACTTGGGGTGGGCTTCTTCAGGTCTTTGCTGCTCTGATTTTATGGCAGCATAAATGCCTTGATTTAAAAGATGCTTCATCAGCATAAACTCACAATGATGGACTATTTTGGATAATTTAGAAAGATAATATAATGTATACATTAGGGACATACTGTTCCAGAGTGTCTTGTGTATGCATTTTGGGCTGGGTGGTTCAGCCCAGGAGACTGAATTTCAAATTACATCATTGTATGAAAAAAACACTTCATTCAGTTATCTGAACTTTGATACTTACAGTGTGGTGCCAAAATTACTAATCAGTTCATAAATCTTTGGCTGACATATATAAATAGATACTAGTTCTCATTAAAAAAAAAAAAAAAGACTGTCTGGAAAGCACTTGTGATATGCATCCAGTCAGAGTTTTCTTAAGTTGACCACAGTCCAATTTTCAGGGCTTATGTAATACAACATCATAAATGCTGTGTATAATTTGTTGTTATCTGATAAAGAATGTATAATATTATAATTTATTTACTTAATACTTTTACTGTAGTGATTTCTACTTTATTATTTTTATTGACTTATTCTCAGGAAAAACCTCCCTTTTCCCCTATCACAGAACTGCTCCGCATTCTATACTGACTATTTTTCAAAGTTGTGTGTTGGATATCAACTTTTCATGGAACTTTTCTTTAGGAGGTGCTCTCTAAATATGTGACTATTTCTAGCAGCCAAAAAAAGAAAAAAAAAAACTGCAATGAAACAACAGATATTTTGGTGTGTTGCTTTCCGATAAGAGCTATCATTTAGTTTAATTACTATATCCGTAACAGTTTAGCCATCAAATTTTGAGTGTCTTCCAAGGAAATTATTTTCTCTCATCCTGTCCTGCTACTCATTATTTTAATAGTTGCAACTTACTTAGTTTTTTTTTCTATATCGTCACGCCACAATGTGTGAGTCATCAAAGAATGGTGTGATAAGGTAGTTGACGGGGATGTAGGGCTTAAAATGGTATAAATGTGCCAGAAGACATCTTCAGGCGACCCTGAAGAAGTGTCCTTGCATATTGCTATGTTACCTTTAAATATGTTACCTGCAAAGCAGTGAGCAGTCAGGAGTGTTGGAGTCTGTTCTACATGATGCACAAAGTAAGCTTCAGGTTTCTTTTATGCTTTTCTGTAGGAATGCATCTGATTACAGAATAGTCAATCTCTTTGGATTCTGCCTCTTGTCAATATATCCTGCAATGGCATATGGGTATTGACAACCATGATGTAATAGATTAGTTGCTCAACTGATTCATTGGTCTCACATTGTTCAGTGTTCTGTATAATGGGAAGCTCAGTCAAGAAATTAAATACTCCAACAGTACTAAGAAACTGATCCTTCCTCTTAAAAAGCCTCTTGCCATCTGCTTGCTTTTTAATTTTTCTCATAAAAGAGACAAAAAATTGCTTGAATTTTTCAGAAAGTACATCACAGTAGTTTCACCATTTCTCAACTTCTAGGATCATTGCCCTATAAAAATGCTGTGTGTTTCCCAAAGCTTGGACATATCATGATACTTATCTGAAGAGAAAAAATGATATATTTTTAAAAGAAAAATGCTGACCTAGTTAGTGAGGCTGAAACCATTCATTAATTAGAAGTCATAATTGCAATTACATGGTAAAATTAATTTATCATGAAAATAATCCTATCAGTTTTCCTTTTTGGAAAAATGGAACCAAATGATTTTAGCAGCCCATATTGCTTAAGGCTGATATTACAATGATACTGGTTTAGAGTGAATAAAGCCATCGAATTCTATTTTCAAGATCTGAAATTCTGAGACTGTGTCATAGATAGTTTATGTATTATATGAGATTCACTTGAGTTGTAATTTTGTAATTACATATAATATAAAAAGCATATATGCACAGATAAATGCATAAAAGGAATATAATGTGTTGAAATTTAAAAAGAGTGAATTGAAGATAACACAGCACATAATATATAGAAAAATTCATGTAATATGGCAAGTATGCTGCAGCGTGTGAAACTGAGAATACCTTTTCTACTCTCAGGCTATTTAGACTTCCTTGATATTCAAATGTTAATGTACATTAAATGGAATTTAAGGAGGTCCATCCTGGTGGACCTCAGGCATCCCTGGCAGGTAGTGATCCTTGGGGTTACCACTTTATGTATATATTTGCAAAGATGTTAAAGCCATGAAATATAGTCCTTTGATGACATCATAACTGTGAAATATGACATTATTTTGCTCGCCAGAAGTCAGAGCTTTGCTTTACTATATTAAGCAGTATGCACCCATAAATAAAGAATACCAAATACTGAAGCTGACTGCTGTAACCCAACATGGCCATCTTCAGCTGAAGCACTCATCACTCTCTGATGCCCCATGGGTGTCAGGGGACTATTTGTAGAGTATCTTGCTGTCAAATATCACTAAATTTAACTGTGTCTTCTCTCCAGAAATGAAGTAATAAGTGTTATGGATTCTGTTAGATAGCTGTATGTGCAAATCTAGCAATTACTTATGCTTTCTTAAATTTTAACGGGGGCAGAAATTTGTTATTTTATGTCAAGCTAGTCAAACTTGGTCTTTAAATTTAAGGATCTCAAATATATAATTAAAATTTCTGGTTCTGTTGAAGTAAATATAAAAGTACACATTGATGACAATGGTGTTAATACCTAGTCTGTTAATGGCTAGTTAGTGTATGAATACATATATCATTTGCACAAGACTCACAAATGTACTCTTCAGGAGAAAGACTGTTAGGTACAGTCACCAGGGGAATGTACATCTGCCTGCACTTTGTTATTAAAGGGGGAGAAGAACAATTACACTTCTGGGCACCTGAAAATATTTTAGGTCTCCATGAAAAAGACTTCACAGAAGAGTACAAGAAATGCATGCATAAATCTGTCTGTCCAGTCTAACTGGCATTTGAAGATAGAATCAGTAAGTCTAAATTTATTTTTTTTCTCTACGGGAAGTCAGAAAAAAAAATTCCTTTCAGAAAAACACTTCTGATCTTCTAGGCTCCCGTTCTTACAAAATGTTTAAAAACTTATATTTTAATGTGTGAGCATTCCGTTAAAAACCAGAACTACCCATATGCATGAAGCTAAGCACAAACATGTTTGTAGGACTGTAGCTTTAGCTCAGAAACTCTTCCAGGAAGGAGCTGCCTATCTCACTGTACTTTCTATGTACTCAGCAAACTGCCAGCCTGAATAAATTAATAAGGATGCAAATCAAAGTAATACTAAAGACCCCTTTCTACTCTGGAAATGTAAAAGGCCTTAAAAGTGGACTAAATTACTTCAATACAAAGAATTCTGAATACAGTGAACTTCAAATTGTAGCTGCTTCAGTTTCTGTTAATTACAGAATATTGTTTAATGAATTTGCTTGATTTTCTAACTTACTGTTTTGAAACAGTTTTTTATTAAAATACTTATGATGTTTTGACTCATATATGTTTCTTAAAGTAAATATATTTTCTTTTGCTTTGAGAAATAGGAGCTAAGTCTTGAGGCTGTTATCATTTCATAACGACATAGTAAGGTTTAACATAACATGGTAACTTTTTAAATGGAAAATTAATTTGGATTAATGTTTTCATATTTATGCAATAAAGGTTTTCTTATTTATTTTAAATAAGAAAATGTTTTCTTATTTATTTTAAATTTTAAAAACCCCATCATGTTTTGTAGCTCTGATTATATCTGTGGATACAGTCTTGTGGTGTCATAATGCTTGTTGTTTTATTTTCTAGTGCTATGATTTTACTATAACAGTGTATATTTTACTGTATATCTAAATAAGAATATACCAATATAAAGAATTGAAAGAAGATATTTAAATATTGTGCAGGGATAGAAAAGGATGTGATATATAATGTCCGAAATGCTCATAAGGACAAATCTTTTCTTAAAGGGACTAGTTAATAAAAAATACCATAAGTATGATTGAAGGAATATCCTGAAATACCCTGTGGGAAGCATCAGTGGCTCTTAGTTTCTCCTTCTGAAGATCAGTTATATCTATTGCCTATTATTTTAATTATTTAGCTAACTCCAAAGAGTATTTTGGAATTATGATTGTTGCTTGATGACTTTTTCAAGCATCAGCTGATAAACTAAAACTTATCTTTCCAGTTCGGGAGAATAAAAGAAAATATACTCTTTTAAAGCTCTTATTATCTCAGTACCAGTTACTTAACTGTGGTGCTTCCTATTCGTGTTTTTATCAACTTTTTTCTTCAATTTTTCTTTTATGCAGACACTTCCTACTCTTTAACTTTTGCCTTCCTTATGCAGTATTTGTAGTAATAAAACAAGTCCACATATATTGTTTTTTATTTGCCTTATGACTCTGCATTGTGAGGAAGAAGGCATGAGATTATTTAACTGAATGCATTTACTTCGTATGAAAACTGCAGCACCTAAGCTTACATGTGCTTCTCTCTTGTGATCATGGCCCAGTGATACTCCCCTGTTGTATTTGTTATCCCCCTCTGCCTGCACTTGCCCCTTCCTTCATCCACACAGACGGTCACAGCACAGGAGCTGTCGAGGTGAAATCCAGCAGTGCTTAGTGGAGCAAAAGTCTTTACAGGTTGGCTTCTTAAAAACAATTAACAAAAAATGTGTGCAGCAAAGACGCATTTCCCCAATGCACTCACACATGTGCTGAAGAAATGATATTTTCCTTTTCAAGTTTTGTTTCCTAAATAAAAAAAGAAAGCATTTTGTTGTTCCTGTTCCCTTTTGATAATTCATAATTTCTGATCATCTGCTTTTATATTCTTGGTCTGATTTTGTTCGTGTCCTTCATTTTCACTCTGCTTTGTATTCATTTTCTTTCTATCATTTATTTCCTTTGATTCTATTTAAGTCCTTTTTCCACGTGGTGTGTCTTTCATGCATTATAATTATAAAATATTTCTGTTTTCTCTTCAAGCACTCCAGTTTTATTTACCTGGCTTTCTAAGTTTAGGTATAGTGTTTCCTACAGTATTTATCAAAGAGAGTACAAGAGGAAGGAGCACACTATTGCTGCTCTTGGCTCTGCTGTATTTTCAAAGAGCTTGTGTTCATTTGATTGTTTTTTTTTCCTCAGCTATGTACATAACACATGCATAAGTATCATCAATTCAGTGAAAACACCACAGAGAAAATGAATTTTATGAAACTGGGAGGAAGTTTGCAGCAAACAGTGGATTATATTGGTGTTATATAGCTATCTCATCAAAAGGTAGCAAATGCACAGGACCTTTTGCGCTTTTCAATTTGAAAGAAAATTATTTCATTAGAAAAAAAAAGAACCATCACTCTGGATGTTGGAGAATGCCAGAGCCTGATGAAACCAGCTGAAGAGACAAACTGAGTGTACGGATGCAGATTAGCCTTCAGAAGATGAGGGTGTAAAAGGGATTTAATGGTAGGATGGATTATAGAAATCCTTGTAACAATGTTAAATAATTATAGTTCCAGCCGAGATCAAAGCAGTGCTGATTGAACCCCCTCAAGCTGTTAACACGGAGTATCTTGAAGGGAAAAAAAAAAAAAANNNAGAGGGAAAAAAAAAAAAAAAAAAAAGAGGAAAAAACCCTCTGAGATTGGTCAGCCTGCACTGACAGTGTCCTCTGATCTGGGGAAGTTCTGAGTTCTGGCTGTGTTGGAGGTACAAATTGTGGGGGAGGGAAAATAGAGAGAAGGATTTATCTGTCCAAGTAGCCTATTTGAGTGGGGGGGTTGTTTTTTTTAAGGCAGGAGGAAGGGGTTATTACAATCAATGCTGCTGGAGTTCACACACTTACTGAAATTGCAGTAAACTTTACAGTTGGCTTCTTTCCATATTGGAAAAAGGATTAAATTTCTTTAGCAGAACTCTGGTCCGTAACAGAAAATTATTATGCTCTTCTTTTTTCCTCCTCCCCCCACACACCTTCTCCCCACTTTTAAAGTATGGTTCCTATATACATACCTGCCCAGCAACAACTATTAGTGGTGATAACTGGAAGAATGCCTTTGTAGTAGCAGTATTTGGCTGCAGGCAGGGAGTACAGTTGCTATGCCCATTCAACAACATTAAACATTTATTCTCATTGCCTTGCCTTCCTGGCATTCATGCCTGGAGGATTATGCTTGTGCCTCTATTAATAAAAAGAGGGAAGTCAAAGTTAAATACTTATGGTTTGGTGGCATAGTAACGTGGCATAGCCAAAGCTTTTCCTTTTATGTAGCTGTCTCTAAAGTGCATCATGTCTAGTTTGTTGCAAAAGAAAATTTATGACTTTAACAAGGTTGAGTTTATTGCCAGTGATGGTGTGTTGACTATGTTCAGTTCTTAGTAGAAAATTAGAAGGTACATTAGCTGAGTAATAAAAAACAAGGGTGGAGATGACACCTTATGGACTGGAACTAAATTATGGAATCATAGAATGTTTTGGGTTGGAAGGGGCTTATTTTTTTCCCACTAGATCAGGTTGCTCAAAGCCACATCCAGCCTGGCCTTGAACAGTTCTAGGGATGAGGCACCCAGTGTTAGTTTGTTCCCCAGCTCCGTGCTGGGATGGCAGGTGAGTGAGAATGACCATGACTATCCACATGAGTGGACCTAAAGCATTAAAAGCTGTTGGACATCTCTCTCCCTCTCTCTCTCCCCTCAACTCCTTCCTTCCCCCTTCTCATCCCCCTATGACTGTATTTTTTTAACAAATCCAAGTACTTTGTTTCCTGGGTACTCCCAGTCTACTAAATGCCAATCAGAGTGTGTTAATGAACTGCTCTAGATTTCAGAGAATAATGATGCATATCAAAACCCCAAACCTGTTCTCAAATCCCTGTGTAAGAAGCTGCAGTAATATTTTCCAAATGTTATAGGTAAAAGCTTGTATCAAAAACTATTACTTTTTTAAAATTCAAAGATAGCTTTGATATTGGTTTATGAAGTTTGGTATGAGAGCTGTCTCGGGAGCTTGTTAACCTGTTAACTTAGGTAAGCTGCTTCTTGCTGAAATTCTGAGTAGAAGATGTTTATGTTGAGGGGCCTTAAATAAATCTGTGTGCCTTGGGTCAGGCATTAAGAATTGTTAAGGACACCATTTTCAAGGAGTTTTATGGCCTTTTCTTTAAAAGAATGACAGTCTTTGCAGGCATCTTGAAGTATCCTTAGATGTCCAAATCAAAGGTACAGATTCTGTGTCTATTTTCCTATTCAAGTCCTATGGAAAACATGGAAGTGCGTGTTTTGATGATCTTCTGGGTAATTTTTCCACCATGTGGGGTTTAATAATGTGGAAAATATTGCAGAAAATACTGAGCATTCCTGTTGAAAGTGTGATCCAAGACAAGATAGAAATGATTTTGCAGTAATTGTTGAGAGATCTTGGCCAAGATCTGCAAAGTTGTTTAGGTGTCTATTTGCTATTTTGTAGTTTGTAAAGTTAAACATATCTGTGGGAGCAGGGTTTAGTTTTTAATCAAACTGGTGGTTACACTGCTGGATAGAAACAGATAATTCCAATAAGTGAGCTTTAAGGTGATATGCTAGTTCAAAACTACCTGGCATCTATTAAACACGGGTTTTAAGTGTGAGTTTACCTGGGCTTGTGGAATCTTAAAGTGCTGGACAGGGATCTCTCAATTCCATTTTATAAAGGGGCAATTTGAAGGAAGGAGCTGATGCTGTTTGGACATACAGATCTGTTATTTTTATGGTATTATTTTGGGTGTCGTGAAAACTGATGTGATAAATGCTTTGGAAAAGAAATCACCATGTCAGCCTGTCCTGACGGCTGAACTGTCAGGATGAGTTTTTTATACTGGCAATAGGAAAGAAGAATTTCTTTTTGAGACCAAACGTAAGGTTTTGAAATGGCAGCAGACTTGGTTAAAACTGTGTATGTAGTGTGGTTTAATTTTGAGGCTGATTATGAGCCATGTTACTAAGAGGAGGGAAAAGGAATAGTTTCTGAAATAGTACTTTTAAGGTCAATTGTTGAAGGCAGGAGGGGATGATAAAGGAAGCCATTAGCGATGCTTCTTGAGTTGAGGAAGAGTCTCATGGTCTCTCTTGAGGGAATGTGCAGAGTCCTTTCTTTCCTTCTTTTTTTATTTCTTTTCGCCACAGTCTAATGTTCTGCTGCTGCTATCAAAAACAAAGAATAAAATTGGGAATCAATGTGAAATACTAAGTTCTCCCATCATAAGTTTCTTATGCATGACAGAGTCATTCTGCATGATTCTTTCTTTCTTGTATCAGGTTACCAAACAAAAAACTAAAAAAAAATTTTTCTTTTCCCTCACCATCAGCCTTCTCTGTAGCTTTCTAACCCTTCCTGAAACTGCGAAGGAAGAGTTAATAATGGAACAAGCTCTAGTGCATGTTACATACCTATTCTCACTTCTTCTTCACACTTTAAAACCCTTCACAGAGGATTTTAGAATGGAAAAATGCTAAATCAGCTCTTTCCCTGTCCTTGGCTTCTGAGCTTTTTTTGTCATTGTGCTATGGAAAAAAGGATCAGACTCCAAACCTTTAAGCAGTAGCTGCATTTGGAAATAATCTAAAGTAAAGAGATGTCTTTGTGCAATAAGGAACACCATTGTTCTCCTTTGTGTTCTGAAATGACAAATTATTGCCCCTTGACAGAAAATTTGAAATCAGATAATTGAGATTCACTGGATGATTTTTATCTCCAGCGTCCATGTAAATTTGTTGTATGCAGTGTGTTGTGAATGGTGTTTGTAGGAGTGTGGTACAGCTCAGAGTTATATCCAGCCACATGTGGATAATTTGAAGATCTGGCATTTAATGTTACCAGAGGGGAAAAATGCCTGATTAGTCTTAAAAATTTCCTGGTTATTTCCAATTGACATTATTATTTTAAAACTAATTTTTTTCTCCATTTTAACATAACTTTCTACATTTTTATTTAGATTGTGGTTACAATATGAATGGTTCTAGATGTAAGTTAAAATATATATGATGGAGAGGGCAACCATCCCCCTCCTTCATGTCCTCCCCCTCCAGCCACTATTTACTTCCAGGTATGAAAATGCAGTACAAAGATTCCAGTTGCTGCTCAACATCTGTGAAGACACTGGAAAAGAAGCTGTTGGTGCTGATGTCCCTCTTTTCATTTTTTCCTCTTTATTAATCTTTTGTTAAGGAACAAAAGAGAGGAAACAAAACATTTTTAGGCCTTGGTTAAATAAGTGTATTTGAGATAGTTATGGCTGGTGTGTCTCATCCACTGAACATCGAGATAAAGACATGTAATACTTTCTGTATTTGATACTTTTCAAGTATGAACATTATCGTACACATTTAAAAAAAGCAGAAGGGAAAGCAGTTGCCCATAAATTCCAGATTTCTAGATGTTTTAGTTTGTTTCTAAAACTTTGCTAGGAAGAAGTCCGTTTAATGAAGAATTAGTTTTCTTTCAACATCTGAAATCTTTATTTGAATATCTTGCATTGTGTAGTGCCCTGCCCTATATGGTACTTTATACGCAGCTGTAAACTAGCATCTCTCATTCAGATTTATAGATTTCCCGTTATATTATAAATTATAATCAAAATTACACAACATTGATTGGAGTACGAGCCAAAAGGTACTTTCCAGTCTCAAAACCATGACTTAAAATTATTATTTAAAGGTGGAGTTTCAGCCACTGTCACTCCTTTGAAGACTTTTTTTCTTTTAACTAATACTTGTTTACATTTCTAAGACAGGTACCAATTTAAACCTTTCTGAGCACAAGTACTAGAATTTCTTTTCACAAATTCCCATGAATATTTTACTGTGTGTTAACTGTACTAATTTCAGATGCTCAGGTCATGTGTACATGTGGATTTTTGCACATTGGAAGGACCAAGCATGTGTCAATTTTTTATGTTTTCCCTATGTAACACACACACACACACAGACAGAGAAGTAGACAAACTGAAAAATTACCTTATGATTTTTTTATACCTGTTTGTAGTAACATCTAATTATCTATTTTATGTATGTATCATCAAGTATATTTACAATCAACCACTTGATCTTTCTGTCATATGATTTTTAAGTCTTTTTAGGTCACCTGTTAATTTATGAATTCTCAGTAAGTAAACTAGGACAGATACTCAGGCAAGAACAGAGCCACATCTGAAGACTTAGTCCTCAAGCCTGATGTGGTTTTCAGAGGCTATGGTGTGGTATACTGACAACCATGAAATACTACTGTACTTAGCACAGATACACTTCATATCAGCTTCATAATTTATTAATAACTAATGTTTATAGACTCATTTTTAATACAGAAATAAATCAGCAAGCCTCTTTTTTTCTGTACTAAATTCCCATGTTTGAAAAGCAAAATGTAGAGAATGGCTATGGTTTATTTCTTATAATTATGAATTTAATTTCAAAGTCATGCCTAGCTTCATCTCAGATATTTCTCTTCAGTGAAATACTGAACACATGTGAGGCTACTCCTCAATCTCCTCCCCACCTCAATCTTCACCTTGAGTTTAATGATGCTTTTACATCAAGTTAGGTGGCTTTCTGAAATTTTAATTTATAACTGAACTTATGTAACTCAAGCAATAATATGGCTTGTTCACTCACTTTGAGCTTCACTTAAATGTCAAGTTCTCAGATACTTGTTCAGACACTGAGTTAGGGAAGAATTTATGTGGACTCATTTGCAGCCATGCACAAAGCAGCAGGACATCTCACTGCCACCTGCAAATGAGAGTCATAGTGCTGTTGGCTCAACACCAAATTTAGGTCTTTACTTAGGATTTTGGTTATACTTAAATAATACATATTTCTAAAGATGTGATAACTTGGACCTAGATAACAAAGGTGTGAGTATAGACAAATCCTATAGATGCCCCTTTTCTCCCAAAACTCTTTACTGTAGCCCTCTTTGTAAGTGGAAGATTAATGGGGAAATATTTGTGGTGCAGGTTCTTCAGGAGGAAGCTATCATCCTGTTGCCACTAGAAACAGCATCTTCTGGGCATTGAATAGAGGATTTGGAGATTGAGGTGCTATGTAAAACTGCAACTGCTCCTGGGGTTCCAGAGCAAGGACAAAGGGATGACTGGAAACAACTTTCTGGTCTGCTGAAGCTGGTGAAAAATAAGGCTCTTTATGGTGGATGTCTCTCAGCCTTTCTTGTTCTTCTGAATCTACTTTTCCACTGCTGCATCTTGCAGAAGGGGCTGCCATCTAGAATGTGGTGGAGTGGAATTTAAAGCATCTAAATAGAGAGGAGGCCCTTGAGGCATAATAGGAAGGATTTGTCCCTACTGGCACATTCAGTATTCAGACCTGTGTGAAATAATTACAGTGTGCAACCTATATGGCATTATACTTTCTGTGTTTCTCCTTTGGACACATCATCTAAATCATCACTAGACCACCTCAGCAACTGTAACTACCTAGTTTTTCACTTTGCCTTGCTCAGTGGCTTGCTTTGGCTCAGGAGAGCTAACAGGGGGTGGACAGTGTTGTGGAGACATACATTTTCTTTCATGATTCAGAGGTCTGCAGCAACTCAGTCAAAAATAAAAGAATCCTATAAGCAAATAAAATGTGAATTGAATACAAGGTTTCTGATTTATCTAAAAGCATTCGCTAAAAGTACTTCATTTCTTTTACTGCTGCAATAAAATAATTTTACAGTTAGTAGCATATAACTTGCAGGAGTGACAAATTTGGTACTTAAAAAATATTTAGGTTAAGAAAACCTGTCACTTCCAATAAGTCATTTTTAGAGTGTAATCACTTTAATTCTCCTCTCTAATTTTATCACCAAGAGACAAGCTCCAAGCCCCCTAACCTCCTGTAAAAATCTTTGTGCTGCTGCTTGTGGTGGCTCCCAGTCAGAGTGACAGAATGGGGATCGAGGCTGGCATGGCTGATCGAGGAACGAGGGAAACATGTCTTAGTATCTAGCAGTCTAAGTGGTAGATAAACATCGTTAATGTCAGGTCACTTGAAGTCTAAGTTTAACATAAAACAGTAACTTGTCAGAAAATACAGCAGGAAACTTAAGACATGTCCTACTTGGACTGGAAGAACTGTAAGCATGTGATGACAGTAATATTGCACTGGCACAGCTATTGATTTAAAGAGTTGTTTACAGCCGTGCAGAAGACAGGCTATTTGAGCTTTACTCAGGGTATCTGTTCTCTTAGAGTGGTCTGGTGTAGTTATAACACAGCGGGGCATGGTTTGCGTTGCAGTGGCATGGATTAGCATCACTGAGGCAATAGCAGCCTGTGAGGAGGGGAGTCTTAGTTCCAGGGTAATCCAGCATTGCTGGAGTCCAAACCAAACATGTCCTGTCTCTTTTTGCTTTCCCTGCTATGATTTTCAGGCATTAAGCAGCTACCAAAACTGAGAAGCTTATTAGTCCACCATTCAGGTGTTTCTTTGAGTTGCATTAATTTCATATAATAAATTGTTTGATGTTTTATTTGAAACTTCATCAGAAAACTCAGGTTATGCTGGAAAAAAAATTTAAGTAAAAATAACAGAATAAGTTGAGATAAAAATTTTGTACTGGATAGAATCATGGAATGGTTAGGGTTGGAAGGGGCCTTAAAGATCATCTACTTCCAACCCCTCTTCCCTGGTCAAGGACACCTTCCAGCAGACAAGGTTTCTCAAAACCCCATCCAGCCTGCCCTTGAATGCTTCCAGGAATGTGTCATTCACGGCTTCTTTGGGCAGCTTGTTCTAGTACCACACCACCTTCATGGAACAACACGACTCTTGGTTCATATCTCAAGAAAATAAATTTTTCTAATTATTAAACACCCTTTTCTCCCTTCTTCAATTTTATTAATCTTGGATTTTGTAGTCCTGAAATTAGGGTATGCACTTAGAAAGGTGCATGGAGCTGAGTTCATATCTGTTCTTCCAGAATTTACTGTATCTAGAATGAACTGATTCTTTATTCAAAAATATGTTAAATTCTGGAGGAGCACACAGAAATCCACATCTCTCTGTCTTTAGGTGATGACCGTAGCAAAGGTGCTATGTACATCATAAGCTCTTGGTTAACAAGTTTTAATTATTAACACAAAGGGTGGAGAGAGAATTTCCCCCTCTCTTTTAAGTATTTTTGGAGGCAAAAGAAATTAATTTGAGTCTTTTAAGGGTTAAACAAGATGGGAGCCATGTGTCCTGGTTCCTAGATCAGAGTTTTTATGAAATTATGGTCACTATCACAAGTTTCATTGTGAAAGCAAGTGTGCCAGGTGTGCTCTCTGCTATACTCTGTGCTATTTAGGTATGTTTGGTTTGCTCTGAGGGTAGAGAACTTTATCTCTTTGCATTCTGATAGATTTAGAGGGATGTTAACCTACAACCTGAGAATGCAACTGCATTTGAGTTTAGACACCTATGGAATCAGAATAAAGAGACATCCGGATATGTGTAATGATAAGCAGCTGCTGAAGTAAGATTTTCTACATCCTTTTCTTCAGTGCTGCTACCTATATTCCACTGAACCTCAATTAAGAACTAAATTATTAAGTCTTGACCCTGTCTTTAGTTGTGATTTGTATTTAAAATACATTTTACAGATCAGAAAGAGAAAGCGTGAATAACTGACATGAGTTACGAATAAGAGCGAAGCTGTGCTTTTTATTTAGATTACTATGCAAAACATTTTCCTTTCGCTGATAATGTTTTTTAAATGTAATTAGACTTTTTCATCCAGGAGAGCCCTCCTTCAGGAAGACATTAATTATTGATGTATCAATTATTAATTAATATTTGTTAATTAATAACTGTGAATAATATTATTTAGAATCATTCAGTACTTTATCTTGGAAGGTACCTCCAGAGCTCATCTAGTCTAACCCCAGTTCAAAGCTGGGCTGACTTACATCAGGTTGCTCAGGGCCTTACTTGGTCAGGGTTTAAAGATCATAAAAAATGGAGAACCTGAAGATTTCCTCAGCAGTGCTCAAGGTTTGATTTCCTTGCTTAGCCGTTCTAATATTTGCCTACTGTATGTTGTGGAACTTGTTAAAATTTTCTCTTGTTGCAATGCTTGTTTGTTTATTCTTGCCTTGTCCCTGATGATACCAGTAAAAGAGTGGCTTTGTGATATGTTTGCATACAGCAGTCAAAGCCCTGTACCCTCCCTGTCCTAGCACTGATCTTCCCAGGTCTTTCAGCACCTTTTGCTGCAGTTCCCTAGGAGTCCTGTGGTCCTCTATCAGACTTAGCCCAGTATGATTATGTATATTCTGCTCAACAGACTCCTTCAGAGCCCTGGATGCAGCCAGCCTTCACTGCTGAAAGAGCGCACTGAGGATACAAGTCCAAATAGTTTACTCACAGATTCTTTTTAGCAAAGCTACTTTCCAGCTGGGCAGGGCCCAGCTTAGGCTGTTGCATGAGGCCAGGTACAGGACTCAGCATTTGCCTTGGTTGAACTTCATTTGGTTTCTGTCAGCCCATTTCTCCAGGTTGTTATGGTCTCTTAGCAGCAGCTGTGTCCTCCAATAGTTCTCAGCTGCTCCCACCAATTTGATATCATTTGCAAACCTGAAGGGCATTCATTCCTGATGTCCAGACCATTAATAATTGTGTTAAAAAGCATTGGCCCTAGATAACCCCTTTGAGAGATGCTGTTAGAAACTTGACTTCATACTGCTGTTCACATTACTTTGATTCAGTGGTTCAACCAGCTTTGTAATCTATCCATAAATTCCTATTTCAGTAATATGTTTATGAGAATACTCTGTGGTAAACCTTTTTAAAGTCCAGCAATACTCACTGCTGTCCCCTCTCACCTGCTGAGCCAGTCACTTCATCATAGGAGTCAGTGAGGTTGGTCAGGTATGATTTGCCTTAAGTAAATCTGTGCCAAGTGTTCCAAACCACCTCTGACATTGTAAGTGCTTGGTCATGGCAATGAGGAGAATTTGCTTCATCCTATTCCCAGGCATGTAGTTTGGGTTAAAACCCCTTAGTACCCTGCTCCTCATCTTAATGCTTGGTCTACCATTTGCTTGTTTCTAGTCATAGGGGAACTTGCTTCTTCACAGGTGCTACAGGATTTCAAAGCTATGGAGAATGGAATCTTAGCTGACATTGGTCAGCTCCCTCATCATCCTTGGATGTAACCCATCTGGTCCCATGGACATGTGTTTGTCCAGCTTTCTTAAATGCTGCCTTACTTAATCTTTCAGTCCTGCAGATAATGCTGTAGGCTCTTACTGCTAAGTTTGGAAACTGAGGAAGCCTGATGGCACACCCTAGAATTAAAACTTGAACTAAAAATGACAGTTAGGGCCAGCTTTTTTTTTATGTTCATAGTCACTATTGTCTCTGACTATCAAGACCACATTTTGTGGTTTTGTTGTTTTTTTTTTTTTTTTAATTTTAATTTGGCTGGCTGTGTTTCTGCTGAAGTATATTTTCCTGCCCTTCAAATCTCTCCTTATTTTTAACTCTAGGTAAGAACAGCATTGCAAGAAATGCATAGATAGTCCTTTTAATTTTATCTTATCTAAATATAGCAATCTCTAAGTTAGTTTAAGGTAGTCTTTAGTCAATGAAGTGAGATAAGCACCTTTACTCCTTCCATTTTAAGATAGTTATCTACAAGAAAGGGGATAATTTTACCTCGTGTAACATGTCTCAGTTTACAGCAGACAGAACCAGGATGTATAGCTTATACTTGACATCAAGTTTTTAGATGGCTCAAGTCAATATTAAACTGTTAAGTGCAATTTGAACAGCTACTTTTTGAATTCTGCTCATAATTCAAGTAAAATACATGCTCACTTTCTGTCCTGAACTGGCTTGCTTCCTCAGTAGTGTCAGTGGGTAGTGTTTCTGTAGGGTTTTCTATTTGATATTTCTTTATGAAATTTATGTTGTTATTTTATTTAATTTACAGGATCATGAAGTAAGATTAGTTAAATACAAGAAAATATAATTGGGGCCAAGTTCTACTCCTCAGACTTCAAGAACGGCTAATGTATTTAAATGTATATTTAACATTTTTGTTTTGTATAAAATATAGTTGAATACACACTGAATGGCCAACTCTAATATCAAGAAACACTGTCAACAAAATCATACTTTTTCTGAGAGTAAAGAGAAATGCTGCCAAAATATTTATGAACAGTTTATAGGAAGGGTATTTTTAGAGAATTTACAAAGCAGAAAGACAATAAAATGTTGTAAGATTCCTTTCAGTGCCGAGAAAAAAGTTATGAATATCTGTAGGGTTAAGGTGTCTTAAATGTACAGAGCTGCTTTGTGACCAAGTAAGTCACATTGGGGGAAAGGCTTCTCTAAATTTCAATAGCAGACTTCTTTCTACCTAACTTAAAGTATCTCTAGCTTGATTTCTTTTTTTTCTCTGCACACACTGAGCAATGCAATTACAGTTACAGACTTTGAGGATGGTAGGTCATCAAACCTCTGGAAATCACATTCATATCATAGTATATCCAAAGGAAAATAAAACAGTAGTTACATTTTTCTTATTTTTTTCCAATTTATGTCTCTTTTTGTGAATGCATGACTCCCTAGGGCTTTTGAGGCAATGTAATTAATGTTTGTAGTGATATTATTGTCTATTACGAAAACAGTCATGCACTGTGTGCCTCACCAGAAGTACAGAGTCATCAGGAACATGGGACATGGCTATTTCCAAAGCTTTGATATCTTGGGAACCCCATTCAGTTTAAATAACCAGGGAACAGATCCTGAGATGAAAACAGTGAATTTGTTTGATGCTGAACCTTTGATGATATTGTCTCCATAGGGCTTAAAAATATGAAGTAGAACATATTTCCAAAAGCCATGACAAGTGGCCGAGGCAGAGGCTCTAGGGAATGACATCCAGTGAATTGTTTCTATCATGACATTAATTTAATGTACAATGCAGTCAGTCCACTTTTCTATATATTGGATGCTATGTGATTATATTAGTCTCATTTTCTCCTGGAGCTTCTTTTATTAAGTTGTATAAATCATGTGAGCACAGTAGCCATGAGTCACTTATAATTCTGCTTGTTCACAAAATTTGTTGTATGTAACCACAGACTGGATGATCACTTACTATAGGGGTTATCCTGGACTGGAAAAGTGTACTGGAGGATTTTTTTGCTTTTTCTGTGGTTTGCCTTAAGTAGAAGGGCACTTCTTTCATTAGGCTGATGCAAACAGCAAGCTAATGTTCCATGGTCTGTTAAAAGCTCAAGTATGAGGTAGTCTTAAATGCAGTGCTCTATTCTTCAATCTCTCTGATGCTTTTGCAGAGAAGAATAAGGAAAACTTAAAAGTATTGTGTTAGTGTTTGATATTTTCCCAGCATCTCCCTTCTCCTAAGGGTATTGTTTCAACTTGACTGTTTTGCTTTAATAACAGCCACATGTGCGGCTGGTTGTGTGTCTTTAAGCAGCCAAACCACTCATGCTACACCTAGACTATTTGAAACTAAGTGTGCTAAGTAAAACATGAAGGGAAATGATAGATTTATAAAATGTATAAATTAAAAGACAAAAGAAAACATCCAGTTTGACAAGCTGTAAAGCAAAGGGTATATTTTAGGTCTGAATTCAGTTACAGTTTGAAGAGCAGCATATGTTTAAACCAATATTTTATCCTATAATTATTCAGTTTGGAAGGGACCTTAGGACATCTTTCATCTGGTCTTCTTCTCAAAGTGTGGTTGCTCTGGGATCAGACCAGGAGGACTGGGTCTTTATCCTGTTGGATCTTAAAAATCTCCACGTGTGGAGACTCCATGTGCTTTCGGACAACCTGTTCCAATGCTTAGCTATTCTGATGATAAAATGTGTCTATTCATATCCATTCTGAATCTTTCTTGTTCAAATTCATGTCTAGTGTTTCTTGTCCTCCTGGCAGGCATCACTGTTAAGAGCCTGCCTCTACCTTCGTGACGACGTCCTCTCAATATTGCAAGCTGCTTTTCCCTTGAAGTCTTCTCTTATTTAGCCTGAACAAGTTCAGTCTGTCTGCTCCAGCCCCCTTACCATTTTGAGAGTCTTTTTCTTGACTGCTTCAGTTTGTCAACATCCTATAAAGGAATTCCCAAGACTGGAATATAGTATTCCGGATGTGGTCCAACAAACAGAGAAGGATAATCCCTTCCCTTGGTTTTGTGGCCATGCTCCTGTTAATACTGCCCAGGAAGCTGTTGACCTTCTTTGGTGCCAGGGCATACTGTTGGCTCATGTTCAGCTTTTTGTCAACAAACACCCCCAGGTGTTTCGAGCAGAGCTGTTACTCAGCTGGGCAGTGCCTGTACTGCTACAAGGGTTCCTTCCTTCTCATACCCAGGACATTACATTTGTCCTTGTCAAGTTTCATGAGGTTCCTGTAAGCTTGTTCATCCCAATGGTCCAGGCAGCTCTGAATGACAGACAACGGGCTGCCTTTGCATGGATTCTGTCCCAGTTTGACATCATCTACAAATCCGATGATGTTGCATGCCAACCTTTCCTCTAGGTTATTTATTAAGACATTAAACAACATGGTTCCTAGCATACTCCTCTTCTTATCAAACTCCAGGATTAGGATGACCTAGTAACCAGTACCAGCTGAGCCCAAATGTCACAGAATCATGGTGTCACAGAATGACTAAAGTTCTTGAAGTCACCTGCTCCAGCCCTCCTGCTCAAGCAGGGCTACCTGGAGCTGATTGCTCATGATCATGTACAGACTGCTTTTGAGCATCTCCAAGGAGGGAGACTACACAAACTCTCTGGACAATATCTCAGTCACATCACAGTGAAGAAGTGTTTCCTGACATACAAAGGCAACCTCCTATGCTTCACTTTGGGCCCATTGTTTCTAGTACCGTCACTGGGCACCACTGAAAAGAGCCTGCCTCCATCTTATTTACATCATTCCTTCAAGTACTTGTGTGCATGGATGAGATTTCCCTGAGTTTTCTCATCTGGGTTAAAAAGTCCCAATTCTCTCAGCCTGTCCTCATTTGAGAGATGTGTTGGTTCTTTAATCATCTTTGTAGCCCTTTGATAGACTATCTTCAGTATGTCCATGTCTGTCTTGCATAGGGAAGCACCAAACTGGGTACAATACTCCTGGTGTAGCCTTACCAGTGATTAAATTAACTTTGAATTTAGATTTTCTATAAATAACCTATTGTAATTATGGTAGTTTAATTTGATCCAGCCTATTTGAGACTAAATTTGCCTACTTGGAGTTTTCAGTTACCTTATCACATTTTTGCTGTACTATTGGTTGCTTCATCAAGGAGTCTACCATGTATTTATTTTCCTCTTTCACATATGTGAACATCCAAGTCCAACCATAGCATTCTTTCTGATAGGCTTAATTTCCTGGCTTTTCTAATAGACTTAATTTCCTGGCTGTTTTACCATATGAAATCTTTTCTCGTCTTTTAATTATTTTCATGTATTTCCAATACATCTCCTCAAAGTTTTCAGCTTTATTTCTGGGGACTAGGACAAGAGAACTGGCCACAGAATTACAGTAGACCCATGCCAGGATGTCTTGCCCAGTTAATGCCACCTTTCTGCTGCAGTACAATGTATCTTTCCATTGCTGCTCTTCAGTAGAACTCACTACTGTGCTTTTCCACTTCTGGCTACAGTGCTCAACTGGGAAATCCTGTTCAGCTGATAACATGCCTGAATCATCAAACATTTTTCTAGTGTAGCTAGTGCTTCTCAGAAGTGAGTCCCCGGCCCTATGGGTATGTCCTGCATTGTTTGGTCCCCTGGGCACTTTGTTTTTCTCTATTACCCCACACATGCAGTGAGTCCAGATTTGCCAGCTCATTTATGCTCTCCTGTACCAGCCTTATTCATTATTTTGTCCTCTCCAATTGTCTTCTTTTCCTCAGCCTTTATCATTAAATGATTTGATTCTTTGTTCTAAGTCATTCATAATTATGTTAAGTACTAAAGAGTCAAGAACCAGTGCTTTCCGGGCTTCACTGGAAATACATCCACTCAGTGACTAGCAATGTCCGTATTTGTCATTTGTCCAGTTTCTACTAAGCTTTATTTTTTGACTACTGTCATCTTACCCCTAATTAAAATGCAATGCTGTATTAAATCAAATTCCTTACAGAAGAGTAAATGTAATACTAGTGGCATATGATTTAACAGATAGTTAATAGAAAACACTAAGTTAGTATTTTAAGATGTTTTCCCTAAGCATATGTTGATTGGCAGTAATTTAATTACTTTTATTTAATTCCTTATTAATTAAGCTCTATATCATCTGTTCAAACTGCTTTGCAGTTTGTATCAATATCAGACTGACAGGTCTGTTATCCAGGTCATTTTCTTTTTGATTTTAAAGTATTGGCACAACATTAGCCCTCTTTAGAACAGTTGTAAGAATGAGTCCTTTAGTGGCAAGGAAATAATTTCTTTTTAAAGTGAATCTTTAAAAAACAGCATATGGGACTAATACAAGAAAACATCGTACAAGAAAGAAAAACATGCAGAGAAATATTATAAATTGGTAGCATTCACAAACTTGGTAATATGCTTCAGAATTTTTAAGGAAATAATTGAACAGATGAATAAAGTAATTAATTTTATTAACCTGACCTACAGTTCAGCTTGTATTCCAGGAAAAGGGGCAGACAAAATATTTGGAATGAAAAGTCCAGAAACCAGTAAGGCTGCATAGGCAGTGCCTCACTGATTTCATGAGCAGTTATTCAGAAAGTAGCTCTTTTCAAGTCAGAGAAATCCACATGGCCACATGTCCCATGTAATGGTTCACAGCCTATTCTCTAGATGAACTTAGTATCATAAACTCACATCTCTAGTGAAGTGTCCCTAGGTAATATATATTGGATATTTAAATACTGAATTGCAGGTTAGTAAAGAAGAAATCTGATATTTGTATTTAATAAAACATCTGATCCTCATGAAACCATACTCTCTAACTGATTAATTCAAACTGCCATATATGTGGGCACAAGCACTTGGAGTGAATCTGGCACAAAAATCATAAACAAAAGGTTTTCCTGTAATAATAAAGTATTGAATTTTAAGGGCACCATCTGGCAGTGATGTAAAGAGATCTGTTCTTCATAGGGATTCATTTATTTGTCTTTCCTTAATAACGTCATTAAGTATTTGATTACAGTTATTTTAATAAGTTGGGAAAACTAAGTTGGGAAAGAGTTTTTGGAACTTCTAAGAAAAAAAAACCTCATGCCTCTTTTGGTTGCCCAAAATGTAATCAGGAGTTAAAATCTTAGTCTTCCATTCCAATGAGATGGAGCCAGTTACATTCTGGGTTTGACATGTCTCAATAGAAGAAGAAACACTGGGGAAAAAAATTGAAAAACAAAACCTGTGAAAAATAATGATAGAGTTTGAAGACTGTAGAACACAAATTTTTAGAAAACATTAAAATCCTTAGTACACTGAATTTGCAGAAGAAATATCTTACAATTGTATTGGGCGCTCGTGAACGAATTAGAATTGTATCTGTGGCAGTGCCACTGATGGATGAATTGGGAAAAGTGATAAGCACACAGCACACAGACAGTGGTGTTTCCCTTATTATACCTACCTGTCTTCTGATATTCTGCAGTGTTCATCTTCTTTGATCAGTAGTTGTATCATTACATTTATATTTTATAAACTTGATGAAATTTGCTTGTATGAATTTCTGTTATTTCTAAAGCTTTGGCCTTCACACTCTTGCCCTGCTGTTGGGTAGAAAAATAACATTTTTTTTGTATTTTAAATCTGTTGTTTGAGTGTTTCATTTGATGCTCTCTGGTTCCTTAAGTGGAGGAATGTTTATTACTGCACTTTTGCATATGTCTGTACTATCACATCTATTTACTTCCTTTGCAACCCTACAGAAGGCTTACCGTTCTTAGGAAGAACTCTGAGGAAGAAAAAGGTGAACTGTTTTGTTTACTTTGAAAGTAAAGTAGTCAAAAGGCAACAAAATTAAACTCAATTTTTTTAGCTATAGAGCTGAACATTGGTTTATTTTTTAATATATATTTTTAATACAAAATTTTAGGAAAAAAACTTCTTAATTTATGCCTAGAAAGGTCCAGGACAGCAGGAATGGTCTGCAGTTAAGCAATTGCAGTGTGTGCCTCTACAATCTGCAGAGTGATATGAACAGTGATATTTATTATAACTTAAAGTTTGAATGTGGTGACACCATAACTTAAAGATGTGTGGAAAACAGTCAAGTTGCAAGATTGCATTATCAGATAAACTGAAAAGATTGATCTGTTTATGGGTCCCATGGTGGACAATGTCGTATTTTCCCTGGCAGCTTTTTGGAAGGGGCCAGGTGCCTCCTGATATAGGTGTGCAGGGCTGGGGGCATCAGCACTTCCAGCTGCTTCACTCTTTCCTACATAACGCCCCTCAGACGTTTTTATATTCCTTGAAAGCTGAGGGATGGTTGCTGCTGTCGTGAATTTATACTTAAGAATGAACTTTTCTTCAGATCTTCTGTTTTCTAACATATTTGGGATTGATCAAGTATTTTTAATATGGTTTCATTCAGAATACTTATACCTTTTCAGCAATTAAATATTTCCCAAGCAACCAATTTTTTTTTCCCCATTTGGACAGTTTTTCAGTAGATATACTTCTCTGACCCTAATTAATAGGATAGCTTGTATTTTTTCTTATAACTACGAACTGACATAAACTGTCCACCTCATAAGGTAAGGGCCCTTTTCTAGTTCTCCTAAAAACAGCTGAAAGGAAATACAATGGTGGCTTCTTTGGTTCCTTTGTTACTCTTCAAAAGCAAAACCTTCATCTTGTTTGCCCTGCCAGTACTTTGCAGATACTAAGTTGCAAAAGTGGGCATACAGGAGCTGAAATAACCCCAAGCTAAACTACAGACTGGAAATTCAGTGTCTCCCAAAAGCACAGGTAAGCTAGGAGAGGCCTTGCTGAGCCTCTTGCTTAGAAATCCTGAGAGTTTTGTGTGTCTCCAGTGTGCTTACCTTACGTAGGATTTTTCTACAAAAATATATTAATTTCAAAGCAAAGTATTGAGGAATCTCTGCTTGGAGCATAAGGGAGAATGGATGGCTTTGGAGGGTGAAGCAGGAGGGATGGATTCCTTCTTTCACTGGCAGTCATGCTTTTCCAGGCTGTCTTACCTACCCAGCTGAGCTCTCACTACTTGTCCTGAGAATTGTGTGTTAGCTGGGATTCCTGAGAGGCATGCTGTACCTCCTTTGGTCCTTTTAGACCCACAGGAGTCATTAAAGGTTGCAGCTGGAGCACACGACCCTTTCCTCTGGGGGTTTTCTGCTTCCTTTTTCCCATCATCCATCTGAGGACAATGTGAGGATCCTTGAAAAGCAATTCTTGCAGAAATTTTTATACTTGTGCTGCTTTTTGTAGAAAGAAATAAGTGGGAATCTTTCCTTGCTGTTTTATTTGATTATAGTAAAGGTGCAGCAGTATTTGCTTTGTGTTATCCTCTGCAAGTGTTTATTAATCTAAATAATGGAACTTCAGTTATCGGAAAATTCTTGTGCCTGCTTAAAGCACTGAAGAAAGTACGAAGTCAGTAGATGCTAATTTTGGGGGAAAAGTCAGGAAAGATTTCTGTCTTACCTTAGCCCAAAAATTGTCAGTTTACTAGTTGCTTATTTCCAGAATAGAAGGTATTTAGAGAACTATTATATCAACTATTCAATATCCTATTGAATTGGTATGCGAGTCTGAATTCAGTTTTGTAAAGAAAAGGGATGGTCCTAGCCCTTAAAATCAAGTTTCTCATAGGAGTCAGTGTTAAATAGCATTAACATCTGCCTTAAGTTGGATGGTAAGGATAAGTAAGTAGAGGAAAACTAGTGAAATAAACAATATAGATAAAATAAACACTGGACTTAATTGTTACTCTTGTGCCAGTTGTAACATGGAATTACCCAGATGAATATGTTAACAAATTGCAATTGATGCAATTGTTCAGGTGAAGTTCTAGAAAGGGATAGTCCCTTAGTGCTCTGTTAATGTGGTGCTTTTCCAGTAGAAGTTTCTTCTAATTTCTGTTCCTTAAAAAATGTTTCATGTACTTCCCACATACTAATTCTTGTCATACTGAATATATTGTTTGTATTTTTCATACTTTCTTCTTAAAGGTCTTTGCTTTTTGTTGTTTTGATGTTTGTGTTCATGCTTTTGTTATGGCTTTTTTTTTTTCTGTATTTCCTTTTTCTGAGGTGGCTTTACTTCTATTTTGAGTTTGGAAAAATGGCTGCTTGACCAAGTAACTATTTCTTCATGCTTAAATTGCATTATGTATTTTTTCTTGCCCACAGAAGATCTTGCACTTAACCTGGTATTTCCTCACCTCTCGGTCAAAAACTGCATGATTTCATAGTGAGAAGAGTACATTAAAACACACAATAATAATAATAATAATAAATGTTAATCAAAAAACTGCATGTGTCTTTCTGATTGTGCCAGTGTTGTGGTATTCAATTATGCAATTTTCATTGGCATATTAATCATCTTTTCAACAAACAAGCCAGCGTTAATTAAAGCAAACCATGGATAAAGACATGTTGCTGGATCATCATTCCGTTTATCACAGCACACAGGCTGGCCGTTAAGTAAATTCTGGACTGTGAGATGAATTTCAATGTTGGCTTCATCTTTTTTGTTGGAGTTTGAATGCAACTCATCTAACAACAACAACAAACTTCAGGCTTCACAAGAGAAAGATGAATTTATTTGTAATTAATGGCAAAAGAAGAAAGATAAAGTAGTTGTATGCTTCTAATGGGAATTAGAGTATTTCAAACTAAACCATTTTTGAAAAATTTTTCTGTCTTCCTCCACTTCCCTTCTTACCCTACTTAAAGCATCAGAGCCCTGAGAGCAAGGAATAAGTGAACCCTCATCTACCTTTATAAATTTAGGCTTTATTTTAACTTTGGATCAATTAGTAAACTGATTGGCATTAAATATGCAATCTGTGTAAAGAGAGAATGTGAGACAGTCTTTTTTATTGATAAATGCATGAAGGAGGTGGGGGTGAAATACACTTGTGTCTTTCAAGTGAAAATAGTCAACAATTCTTTGATGAACAATAGTTGCATGATGATTTTTTCAGACACATCCCATGGAAAAGTCTTCACTGCTGCAAGTGTGTACAGTCAAGATCACTTGAATATATTTGTAAGTCTGTTGAAACAAGTATTTGTAGGTTTTTCAAGTGTTTATAAGACTGTGAGCTTATGGAGGAAAGCACTGGATGCTGCTATATGAATAGGTACTGCTTAGCATAATAATACTGGTTATTGTGCTTTTTAAGGGTTATTATAGAGACAGTTGAGAGAGCAGCTGAAGGTTTAAGGGTTTCATTCTTCATTTTATTTAGTTTGTGTATTGTTTTATTTGAACAGAAATAGAGTTTAATGCTTCTACTGTGAAAAGTACATGCTTCATCCAGCAAAGACCTGGCACTGACACAGAGGAGCTTGTTGTTTATGTTTCTGTCCTGAACTCCAGGCTGATGGGCTGTCTTCAGAACTATTTATCAGAAGTATTTTAGTCTAGATTCCTTCAAACAAGGGTTTACAAAGGTGTAGAATGAATTTTATTTTAACAGAAAAGTAATTTTAGTCTGCCTGCTGTGAAAAATATATGGAAGCACTAGTGGGATAGATGATCATGTCTTAGATCAGCTTAAGACGATCTTGAACAACAGCAGTTGAAAGTGAGCCTTCCTGAATGTTCATAATAATCTGTCATTTTACCTACCTCAATCTTCCTCTGTCTTTCTATTAATCAGTTCTCTCAGCTACTTTACATTAAACTGTCTATACTTGCAATGTAATCAGAATACACATCCGTCCTAAGAAACAGAAATTGATGTGGGAAGAATTGTTATTTAGCTAAATAACAATGGTTTTAATGTAATCAGGTGTGGCTAAGTTAGGGGGAAAAAAGGAAAAAAGATATGAGTAAAACTAACTTAATCCTTATAGCTCTGTGATGCCCCAGTTAGATTATTTCTACAACTTAGAATGCTTCATGTTCATGCTACTTTAACATACCTCTATGCCAAACAAAGAATATGCAAGGTAGATGTACATTCAGAATGGTCAAACTCAGTTGGGACTTTGGCACAAGAACCTAAGAAAGACAATCTATGGTAAAAAAATCTGCCTTCCCTTGAGTTGCTGCGTGTGTTTCTGAGTTAAAGATAGGAGCTTACATATTCTATCAAACTTGATCATCCTCCACGCACTTAGTTTGCTAAAACTGCTGGTAACAGTTTGTGGTCTTCAAAGATCTCTTATTTGGACCAGCTTCTGTGAAATCAGATCTTCCATACAGGAACAGTCAATACACTGTGACTACTTTACAGTTCTTTAAATATATCAAATCCTGTTCTAAATCATAATCTAAGCCTGTTAAAAATATAACACTATATGTCAGATGAGTATATTGTAAGGTATTGTAAAGATATTCAATGTATAATGCATTCAGTTGTCTTCCACTGTGTTGTTTTTGTTTGGAAGCATGGGTGTCAGTTTAAATCTGTTTTATGGTATAAAACAATGAAATTAAGCTCATGACTATTAATAGTTCAGTTCTCATTATAAAGTGTCTGAAAATTTTCTGTAGCTCTAATACGATATTTTTAAGGAACAGCAAGAGCTTCATAGGGTTAAAATGAATTCTGGTTACACTGGCTAGATCATTAAATTGTTTCATAAATGGTTAGAGGTAAATAATGGAAAATTAATTCTACTTGAAGTACAATAATGAGGTGTAAGTGCATATGGCATCTCATGGACCCTGGAGTGTGAACTGAGCTCTTGCTCTTCACTCGTTTTGACTATGAACTGTTTACAGATCCAGCTGTAAAAATGTATCTTCCTGTTGAAAGGAGGAGTCTCCGTGGTTGGATGTGGTACTGGCTGCAGCATGGCACTCACTTGCATTGGACTGGTTGCAGGAAATTCAGTGTAGGTGGCATTTTGATATCTAAGATAACCAACACAGGTTTTAATCTGTCTTTAGTATACTACTAGACCATCAGAGAAAGTTTATATTTGTGTTGCAGATCCAGATGGCTTTGAGCATCTCTTATCAGAAGTTTTGTGCTAGGTAATACACTTACAAAATGGAAAGTAGAGCAGCATTTTGTATTTTTAGAATCCATTAATCAGAGAAGTTCATTTTAGCATATCAGATCAGAAACTTTCCTCATTGCTTTTGAGTATTTTGAGAATGGAAAATTATGGTGGTGGTCAAAGGAATAGTCTAATTCATGGCAAAATAGGAAAAATGTATAATGCTCTTTTTGGTTTATTGGTGGAGGCCTCCAGGCTTATTTCTAAACAGGGCTATATTGTGTTTTATTATTTGCCAGACTGTTAACACTGACTAGTTAAGATTGAAACTATTGATGAATCTAGAACTGCTGCACTTCCTTTGTTTTTTTAACAATAATCTAAAATTAGTTAGTCAGCACTTTAATATAAGGAAATCAACACTCTAATTAGTACTAAAGAGGTGATTTTCGTATAGTTGTCACTTATGCTTTGGAGTCATTAATATCCTTATCATTTTTATTATTATATCGTGTTCTAGGTCATTGCACTAAGAATCTGGTTTTCATGTATAGTTTAGAAGGACTGTCACGTTTGGAAACACTTTTGGAAATGACAGCATTATAGCTTTTAAAGGAACTTACATAAAATTATGTTACATAATATAGTACATTATTGAATAGAAACATAACCCTTCTGTGGATCAATATTTGCAGTTTTAGTGTAATGTGAAATGGTTTTGAATATTTCTGATACAGCAAGGTGACAAAAATTTGTCATAAGAATTTTATGAGTCTGCTACAAAAATAGGAGTAGTACAATGTGTCACTGTCTCACAGTATTAATAAATAGAATAAAAAAATGCTCATTTTTTGGCATAATTTAAGTTAGTTTATTACTTGACAGTGGCAAACAATGAGTGCTTGTTAGACATCGTCAATTGGTCACAAGTGTGTAAATGTATCAGTTCTCTGCACAGAACGGAATTATTATCTAAATTTCACTGAGAATAATTTTAGGGTGCAAATAAATACTCTTTTTCTCCTGTGCCCCAAATCGTCTGTATATTTGTGCAAACATTAAAATTAGCATAAATAAATGAGTGCAAAATACAGGTAGATCACATTTGTGTTTCACAGTGCCTTCACATGACATTGGTGTGTGCCTGCAAAAAGAGTGGCAGCTGCAAATCAGGTGTGTTCATTCCACAGAGAGAGCTTGTGCTCTTCTACCTTTTGGATTAGTCATTCATACAAAATTCAGGTAGAATAAGACACTCATTTATAATTTTTCATCATGGTTTCATCATACTTGTCAGCATAAGGTACTGCACTGATGTAGTTTTGGAGTGTATATTTAAAATGCAAGTAAGAATGAGTGAAATGAGAGCTGACATTTTTCACATATAAACAGAAATTCATCTGTCTCGTTGAGAAGGAGGGGTTGTGCTTAAAAGTGCTGGAGCCCATTAAAATTAGTCTCGACATTTAGTGAGTAAAAAAATTTCATATCCCTTGTTCAGACCGTCTCTCCAAAGGATGAAAGGTCCCTCCTCTGGGAGTGTTTCCATGCATAATTTTATCCACCTGTCCTGTTTGTAACACAGTTAGTTTGTGAAATTCTTGGGTGATAATATGGCATGGTTTTCATTTTCATAGCAGTTAGTGATGCCTGGCAAATGAAAGGAGTGAAATAGTCTTCAGAAAGAAAATAAAACCCCAGTCCTCAAAACCTTCTAGAGTGTGCAGCATACAAGGCCAGTAAGGGGATGTCACTGCATCAAAGGAGTCTGACTGTAGGCAGCTTTGGAGGGGCAGGTGACCCACCTCAGTTCAGTTGGGTTGAGTATTATGCAGAGCTGGAGACAGTCTTGCAAATATCCCAAAAAAGCAGGAAGAATGTAAAGGATTCAGGGTGGTGTGAAGGGCTGGTTTGAGAAGGTGCTCTGGGCTGAGGTGCAGTGCCTTCTGCCTTCCTTTTTAATACATTTAGGATGATTTCCTGAAACACTATCAATTTAGGGTCTGACAGTTAAAGCCCAAAGGACAATTTCATACTTGCTGCTATCCTGCCCTACATTCTTTTTGGATTAGTTCAGTAAAATTATATTCTGCTTTCTGGGTCATTTCTGCCTTTGAATATCAGTTACAAATATTCAGGTCTATTTTGAAGTATTCTCATTTGGGAAATAAAGGTGCACATACACCTTTTCTGTAGAGCTTTGAGGGTATAAGTGCAATCTTGATCTAGTACTAGTTTACAGTACTATAGCGGCAGGAGTTTTTCTTCATTCTAAAGCTGCAGTAAATTAAAAAGCATAGTACATATTTTCATCCTCACACCTAGTACATGCATTGGCACTGGTATTAGACAGCCTGTAGGTCTTTATTCCTTATGTAAGAAAAGGTTTTATAAAATCTCTCTAAGGAGTGAATAATATTTTTTTTTTTTTGATGTTTTGGTATCCAGACTATCTTATTTGTGTCAAAAAAAACCATTTTATTTTTCTGGTATTCACAAAGAGCACTAATAGGTGGAAATCATAAAGCAGACACCAATTTTAAGTTGATTTGCTTCTTTTGAAGTATTGTACATGTTCAGCTATGAGTATGTGGTAGCTTGCATCTACCTGCTTTCTTCTTAATATGTAATAACCATGCTTGATTACTGCTGGGTTGTGTAGCAGACCCTTACTTTGGTTTGTTGAAGGGCTAGGAGGTGTCTTCACACCCAGAGCAGTCATTGCATTTGTAGGGTAGCACCCAACAGCAAAACTAAGGACTCCTCCAGCACGGCATCATTAAGCAGAGCGTTCTTGTCCCAGTTACAAGGTACTGAGTGTGGTGGGCTTGAAGTGTATGGAAGGGGGAGGCTGCCAGGACTGCCTTCCCTCTGCGAGCCTGTGGCAGCCATCCTCAGTGCTGTGCTGGAGCGATCCCTGGCCCGCTGTGCTCCGAGGGGTGGCTGCTGTCGGTGCTGCTGTCCTGGGGCGGCACAGCCACCGTGGGAGCCAGGGCAGCCAGGCGCCCTTGGGAGCTGGTTTGGTTTGGCCTCTGCAGTGCAGGAGGGAAGCAGAAGTGGATGATGGTGCTGCAGCTGAGACACTTCTTCCTAAGGAAGGAAGGCAGGAAGGCAGGCCTGCAATTTGTAGAAGCTGATAAGAGGAGGGAGGCTGGTTTGCCACCACAGGAACACCAGTTTACCCATGAGCTGTGCAGACCTCTGAGCTCAGCTGTCACATCCAGCAGGGAAACATCTCACTGCGTGCCGCACAAAATCCCAACGGATAACACAAGAGGCCTTTTTAGGTGCTGCTGGAGCACCAGTCTGACCAGTAACACACAGTTCACTGAATCCCTAATTCTAGTTGGGAAGTTATCTGCTGTCTCTAGCAGTGAAATCCTGACTGATAAGAGAAGAGGCTCATCTGCTGGTAGCAGAGCCTCCAGTTTATCAGTGTCTGACCAGCTCATAAATCAGACTGGTGTCTGTTTTTATTTTGTTTTATCAAAATTTATTTCTATCATTGTAACAGTTAATACTTTAATAAGAGAACTTAGCTGGGAACATTAGGAAGTTAGTTAGAGACATTTTGCAGGCGCTTTTTCCCTTGTCAGTGACAAGGTAAGGTAATCCTATACACAGGCTGCTATTGTGAGATGAGAAACTGGCCTCCTTCACTGCCAGAGACCAGATGCACCTCTCTCTATCCTAATCTGTAAACGACTTAAAGGAGCCTTATCTCGGGGCTCTTCTGCTTCATTTCATGCTTGATTTACTTTAATTTGTCTGATAGGGCACAAGGATTTGGAGACGGCCCATCTTTCTGCAGAAAATGTTCAGATTTTTTTTTCCTTGGCATTGTTGTGTTGGGGGTTTTGACTTTTTTTATGTGGAGGAAATCTTGCTCCAGTGCAGCAAGCTGCTTGAGTGTGTTTAGATTTAAGCTACCCCAGCAGAAAAGAGTTTGTGAAGTGGTGTGATTGTGTGATGGGCCACATTTACATTGAAATCACATTATACGATATATCTGGACTCCTGAAGGGAGCAGTGCAGTGGAGCGCTTGTGCCCACAAGATACTTTGAAAGGGCTATATATAGTGGCAACAATTGATACGAGATTTTACAGGAGACTTTATAAATATGTAAATGGGTGTTATCTGATTGGGTTCTTTGGCTACACATCTGTACCTCAAAGGAAGTGGAGCTGTGAGAACTACCAGGAAAACAGTAGTTTGCATTCTAAGTAAGGCTGAGAAATAGAAATGTCTCACAGGTTGACAGCGGGTCAGGGTGGAGGTGCTTTGCATACTTCGGAGGTAAGCCTCTTTGATGTGAAAGCGATCTTTTACTTCCACCAGAAAGGTAGAATTACCATGAACAATTTTCATTTGTTTTATAACATGGCTTAGATCAGGAGCCATTGACCTTTAGCATTCCTTGTTATTTCTTTAAATTGCTTATGTGATATGGCACTGGGGGGAATTGCCTTTACGTTTTTTGCATTTTAAAAAATGTACTTTCAGTGACCCATGGGAGAGAAAATAAAGTCTTTGGTACATTGATCCCTTGATTAGTTATTTCCTAAATGAAAATGGAAATACTGTTAAAGCAGTAATAATGCTATGTCTTAATAGTTGAGAAGTCAATAAATGGCTCCCATGTGCTTCATTAAAGTTCTTAATGAAGCCATTTTTGATAGCTGAACTTTACATTATCTCTGCTTTAGTCAGATACTTTTTTAGGGAGAAAGAGGCAGTAATTTGATGGAAAATGGTTTTCTTATTCACTCTAGTAACTATACTGCTAAAATCCTGTGTATCATAATACCTGTTTTATAGGGCCATGCAAAATTCATCCATTCTAAATATGGTAATTTATAGCTGTATTTAGAGAATTTTTTTTCTGACAGTTCTTTTATTTTATTTTACTTTATTTTATGTATTTATGTCATGACATAGTCATACGTTAGTGAAATGTAGCATTTTTTCATCAGTGTTCCAGTATTGCTATTTGCAGGATGCTCTAAGTATTTCTGTGTAGCCTCGCTGCAGTGGCAGCCTCCTCTTTCCTTTACACCCTTGTTGTAGCAATTCTCGGCCATTTAATTCCTCCCTCCTCCTCCTTGCACTGAATTACCAGTCCTGACAGAGCCCTTCATATTTTGACAGGAAGGATTTAGTCTCTGGGATGAACATACCATTCAGCAAAGAGCTGAAAAAGGGTGTGAAAGGCCTGTGAGCTCCTCTTTTGCCTTTCATGAACTCTTCTACATCCAGCAGAGTGGATTCCTTGTATGATCCCAGACACAATAAATATGAGAAAGGAAATCTGAGTTAGATCTTGCATGTCTTTCTAATAGGGTCTTTACTGTGGTGAAAGTTGTTTCCCTGGATTACTCGGGCAATGTTTATTGTGTTATTGTAACTAAGTATAGTATTTACTATACAAGTAAGAAATCATAAACATGTTACAGCTATGTATCTTCATTATATAAGGCAAACAAAACTCTGTTTTCTCCAATTTTTAAAATAGTTCATGTGAAAACCAGATGGATTTTCAGACATAAAAAGCTTAATATAAAAAAAGAGAGTATTAAGTTATTTCCTCTGTAACACTGGCCAGCTCCCTGTTGCCTAAAATTTGACCTTGATTTTCCAGTTCCCTATTCTGCGTTCGTATGACCTGGTTTGCACTGGTAAAGGACTTCGCTGGTGGATTAGAAATACGTTGGAAGTGAAGTTCTAAAGTCAAGCCCAACCGAGCTTCACAGAACTGAAAGACTTTCTGTTAGGTTTGATACATTGTTTTTATTAACTATGAAAGAAGGCTAATATTACCTTCGTATGTTCATAAGATTTGATGCTTAATTCAGTTTTATGTTTCCAACATTTTGAAATCTTCTGGTAGAAAACATGGTTAATAGATACCATATTATTAGAACAGTGAATACAGGGTGTGATCCAGCATATGTGCATTCCAGTTGACACTTAGATAAGTGTCAAAATGTCCTAATGAAGATGGTGTATTGAAACACACATGTGTAAAGTTCTATTTTTACAATTTAATTTTAGTAGGTACATGCTTTTCCCTAACATTTACTTCAGCTGAACATGTTTACAGTACTATAAAAAGAGAATTTCTTCCATTTCAATTTATAGAGACTTTTTTATTTTCTATTATTTTTGATTCACCTAATAGTAATTGAGAAATAAATTAACAGAAATAATAAACAGAAATAAGAAAAGGGTAAAAAAGCAGCTCAGGAAAACATGAATTTCATCTAGAAGTGAAATTAACAATTAAAAAATCAATTCCACAGAGAACAGCCTTTTTTTCCTTGCTTTTTATCTTTTTCACAAAGTGGACTATGTTGGAAATTGAAAATAATTTAATATAAATCAAAATGGTCATTAAGCTGGTTTTGAATTCTTTTATCAATAATTCTGTATGGTGCTTCCATATATATATAATCTCAAGGTCTGGACAGAGTGTGGAAAAGAAATCTGAAGAACCTGAATATGCATAGTACTTTCTGAAGTAGGTGCTCCACATAGAGCTGTTGTATAAAACCATCCTTCTCCATTTAGGAGAAGGAATTACTGACACCATTTTAGAGAGGAGGAGATGAATGACTCCCGAAGGTAAATGGCCTATTGATGTTCATTGTGTTGGAGGTTACACAACAGAAAAGGAGATACTGTTTCTCTGAGGGTTTTTGAGGATATTCTGCATGAACAATTTAAACGCTGATTTTACAGTGCTACATTGAATGAATTGTTTCTTCTGAGTACTGGTTCAGACTCCAGTGCATTCTTAGTTAATGTCAGTGGGAAGACCTCTGATCAGTTGGATCAGTTCAGTAGATTTTATTAATAGGTAAGTATTTATAGTAAGTATGTTGAAAATATCAGCAAGAAAGAATGATAGACTTGGCTAATATGAAAGCTCTTTAAAAACACAGAAATAGTGAATTAAAATTTTCATCAGATGGAACTAACTTCCCATATAAAATATTTTCCAAGGCTTTTTCTTTGAATCTCTGTCGCTACTGATATTTATGGTTTCACTAAAATGTTCAGGTAGAGAAATACCTGCCCTCATAAATCATTTGCAGATAATACTGGTTCAGACGCTCTCTGTCCAAATTGATAATGGATATCTGATTCAAAAGAAATGTCTTGTTTCTCAAAAGTTCTATGGAGGATGCTGGAAGATGGTAAAGCAATAAAAAGAAAAAAATAACAAAAAAACCCAAAAACCCAGATAGCAAAAAAATAAAAGAAACAAAAAAAACCAGACAATCGAAGCAACCCTATTTTTAACCCTATTTTTAATTTCAGCTTCATTATTTTCTGTTACGCTAGTTGGCAGAAGTTGGCAACAGAGTGAACTACATTAGGATTGTTTCATTTGTGGTTTTATAATTCAGACCACTTTCAGAAAGTTGAACTCATATCTTGTGTTTATATTGGCAGATTTTTGCCAAATAGAGAAATAAAAATATACTGTAAATAATATAATAAAAATAATAACATAATAAAAAAAGCCCCCAAAGTTGCCCAATTTGAAGCAGTGTGGATTCCTCCCACTGCACTGTTTTCCTGTTAAAAATTAAAAATGCAATTGAACTGCTTTTTTCTTTTTTTTTTTTTTTTAATGTGCATATTTTTTGAAATGTAATCTACTATTTAGAGTTTGAGGGGAATTTTTTGGGTTTGTTTTTGTCTGATGTGTTTACTTTTGCTGATGTCTCTCTTGTGTACTTGTACTCTTATCCTTTGACTTGATGAATGTAGGATCAGAGATTGAAAAAATGCAAATGCTTAATTACCACAAAAGAGATGGAGTGTTGAGGAATTTTTACCTTACCATATTCATATCTCTGTTTTGGAAGAGGTTTGGGCAAAGTTTGAACTTTGTGAGTTTTTTTTAATTGCCTTATTTGCCACTAATTTGGTTTCCAGTGTGACACCCATAACTTCTGAAGAAGCCGTGGGGCAGGGCCATGCGAGGGAAATGAGTAGCATCTCAATCCAGGGACTGAGGGAAGAAGAAGGAGTGGAAGCATTGTTTGAACTGCACGTTGTGCCTTTGTGGCACAAGTTGGCTCCTATGGACAACAGTTATGCAGTAAATTTTTCAGGCAGCCAAGGATGAGTCTAGAATGTGGTCTGGTAGCTTTAAAAGTCTTGGTATTTTTGAATTCATTATACAGTCTGTATGTTAAAATTAGAGTTTAACTTCCATTGTGATTTAGATACAATGCTTATGTATTTTGCTTATTTTGTCCTCCAGAGCCCCAAATCTCTATAGTTTTACACATCTCTCATGCATAACAAATTGAAAGTATGTGTGTTGATTTGCTGGAAACGAGTCATGCGCTAAAATCATGCAGATTCCTTTGTGTTCTTATAACAACAAAACTGGTATGAGCAGAGATGAAAAAGTAGGTGGAGCTGGCCTTGAATGAGGTGCTCTAAATCCAAACAAGCTGTATGAAATTGAAAAATACAACAAAAGCAACTTCAGGCTTCAAAGGTGTTTCTGTTGCAGGTAAATGTTGCTGTGTAGTTGAAAGCTAAGTGCCACAGGTCTTCTCTGGAGATACTTTGGAACATTTTTAAAAATTTTCATGTCTCATAGATATCTGTGTCCCAAAACATCCTTGTCACAGAGAGACTTTTAAAACTTCACATTGGTTGGTACTTAAGGATTGACTCACAGATATCAGCCCTTTCTTTCGCAGCAAGGACTATGGCAAAGCAAGATTTTAAGATGATGTAAATCAGCATAACACCATCCTTCTGCCTTTGCTTTGATCTAGCTGTAACTCTGATTTTTACCAGTTGATGATTTAATTCTGTACTCACAAAAAATATTGCTTAAGAATAAACCTGTTGAACTGCAAATCAGTGGTATAGGGACAAACAGAACATGACACCATTGAAAGAGAACAATCATATCCTGCCGTCTTGAATATTAAAAGGCAATAACAAGAGAAATAGCAGTGTGTGTTTCCTAGCAGCATTTTATTCCATTTTATGTCTGAGTAATTCCGTTCACTTCACTGGACTTCTGATTTGTATGGGTGAAGATGAGAACGCCAGTTGTGTCCCTGGTAAAGTTGCAGCATTTTGAGGGAGTTAAAATGCTATGGGTTTTTTTCCCATACTTGTGCTATTTTATAATTTAAGCATATTCCCCTAATACAAAGTAATCGACATTTATCAGATTATCTGCCCAGCACAGGAAAAGTTACTTTTTTCCAGGGTTTAAGTTTGTGATTGTTTCAATGATGGCTGAGGGCTCTTACCATTTGTTTAGGTGAATGAATAACAATTGGAATTTTATTTATAAAATAATATCCCCTTCATGAAAGATGAAAAAGTCATTTCTTTGATGACAGTCTTGGCAAGCTTTTTCCATTTAAGGTATCTTCCAGGTTTTTAGGTGTCATTTTTCACCTCAATGTTTGTTTGTTTTTCATAATAGAAGTAGTTTCACCAAGTAATATTAGAAACTTTCTGAAATTATAGGGTGCTATCTTCTTCAACTATCTTTGCAATTATGATACGGAAATATTGCATCAGCAACTTTCTAAACATAGTATGCAGTGGTGACACGAGTTAATTGAACAGTTAGGAGATAATGCAGTATCATTGACACGATTTACTATGTAATTACCATTGTTTCCAGTGGAGTTATCATGTAGCTACCTCCTAATATCATATGTTATTTTGTGATAACTGTGAAATTTACTTATCATCCTGTTTTGAGAGACTCTGTTGGTCGTAGACCAGCCCTTCTCCACCAAAGTTAAATACAAGAGCTGTGTAATAGAGTGACCTGCCTACCAACTTTGGAGTGTGACAATTAAATCATAGGTCTTAACAGTAAAGCTTTGAAAGAATATATTGCTAAATTCATTCAGAGTCCTGAATGGCTTAACTTCTTAATAGTCTTTCTTGCTGCAAGCATCTGTCCGTTTGAATGAGTCTGGCAGTGTTTCTACAACCTAAGAAGTGCTGTGTAATCCAGCAAAACATTTTAAATATCTTGCTTTTAACAGTAATATTTTAAAACTTTTTTTGTGCCACAAGGAACAAAAATGTTTATTATTTAATAGCTTACTATATCCACCTTACTCTATCCACCTTACTATTTTTTTTCTTAAACTTCATGATTTAGTTATGATCTGAGAATTCGCATTCATTACCTGGCAGTGATCTGGCTGAGATTTCATCTCAGTGATTTTTGGAAGCTTCCAAAACAATGGGAAGATCAGCAAAAACTTGAAGAACCATGGCTGTCCTTGTTAATTTAAGTAGAAAGTAATGAGAAAATAGAAGTAAGCATTCTGCTTAATTTTAATTTAAATTTTTTTTCTTTTTTCTTATTTTTTTTCCTCCATCCCTCTCCAAATGAGAACTTCAATAAATAGTTCAAAATCTATGGTTTTTCTTCTCACTTTTTACACTGCAGCTGAAATTTAAGGTGACAATAAATTCAGGTTCTGTTGTCTCCTACAGTATTTTGACAAGTATTTGCATAAACTTATATCCTGTGCTTGTGCATCAAAAAACTATCTTGAAGCTGTCAGTTTTGTTATAGTTAGACTTGTCTCAAAGTTTTAATTATTTTTGGTTAGAATTAAATATGCTGCATTTCAATGTAAATTATTAAATTTTCATTTTATTTTCCTTTTAGAGTTTTTCTTGTTCACATTATGTCTCTTTTTCCTCATTGACTCAGCAAATGCACTAACGTTAACAGTCAAAACAAACCATTTGAGCTGTTAAACACATTGTATGTAGGAGTAGCAGAGTAACCTGAGGGCTCCGGTAAATTCATCTGCCATTTCTGGAAACAAGCTGTTTTGTTTGTTTTCAGGAAATAAATTAAATTGACTGCTTATGTCTGAGTCGAACTTTTGTACTACAGGACAAAAAAAATATATAAGTAGTAATGAGGGTGTTCTTGAGAATACTGTACCCTGATATTTTCTCTGTTATGTTTTGATGTGGCATCTTAGTTTCATGTACAGTTAATTCTACTAAAAGAGATATTTAGTTCTACTGAAAACACATTGGTTATACTAATTACCATGAGATTTTGACGACAAATATTTTCTCTTTTATTCAACATAAAATAGAAGGGTACATTTTTTATTTTCTATTAGATATATCAGTATGGAAGTGTTGTGAAATTTTGTCTGTGTCTGGAATATGTCTGGAAATACTACTGGAAGTTCCCCCTCCTGAGTGCTGTCTAGTACACTGCCCTGGTGCTCATACAGAATTGCCTGCTTGAGCATAGGTTTGCTGAATGAGCATAGGTTTGCTAAATGAGCAGTAAATCAGCTGAGGTAAGTAGAAGGTTAATATTTTTTTTAAAAAACAAACAAACAGAAACCCACAAAAAAGAACAAACAAACAAACAAAAACAACCAAAGCCAAACCAAAACTAGGAGTAAGAATACATGGGCAAGAGTACTAAGCATCAGGAGAAAGTCAGTGGCACTTTGTTGCAGGTAAGGGAAAAATATTTTAGCAGTTCTGCACTACCATGCTAACCTTTCCTTTCTGTGTATATTAGGTAAGAAACAGCTTTGAGGAGACTGTAGTGCTTTTCTTCCAAAGTGCAGGATTTTCTCTCCACATCAGTTTTAGATGGTATCTGTGATCAAAGGGACATACACTGTTCATATGCTTCCTCTGTACTTCAGAACGAAGGGTGACCTGGAGGGTGTATAAGTGCCCTTGTGTGGTTGCCTGGAAACTTTGGCCCACACAAGTGTCAACTTTCTTTCATGGTTATAAAGGAAGACTGAGCCTCACAGAGAGCTTTAGTCTTGGAGAAAAAAGGTCCTTGTGTGTTTTAAAACAAGTGTCTCACCAGGAGATAATGGTAGAGCAGTGGGTTATAAATGATGTATTTTGTTCACTTCGCCTTGATAATGGCGCAAGGGAAAAAAAGTTCGTCGCTCTCTTATCAAAATACTGTGACATTTCTCCTTCAACTGTAAAATTTCCTATTGCATTCCTCTGCTGCAACAGCAACTAAATTTACTCAATTGTAGAGACTACATAACCTCTCATCAAAAGGTGTCTTTTTTATTATTTCTTTTCTTCATGCTTATACTTCAGGAGAAGCACCAAGGTTGCTGAAATCACTTTTTACAGTGGAGCAAATTTGCTTTTAAGGAGCTTATACATTAGCTACTGACTGCTGTACAATACCGTGCAGGCTCGTCTTCTATCTTGGCCAAAGACAGCATGACATTTTCTGTTGTCATGTCTTTTTACACTGATCACATTTGTTCTTGAAAATGTATTTTAAACACATTTAAAAATGAAGGGGACTAAATGCTGAAGACCAAAAGCGCTGCGAAACAGTTGCACTTCTCTTGAGTAACAACCAACTTCCAGTTAGTACAGATTGCTGTTTGAGACAAGAGATGACATTTTTTGTTCCTCCAAACAAATATCTTTATGTATCACTTCCAGTTTACAGAAGTGCAGGTCTGTGTGTTCTACTCCACTGAAGTTTTGGTTTGCCATATGCCCATATGCCCAAGGTATGGCTCTGAAACTGCACATCTCTGTGTTTCATAAGGGTGTGCTTCCATTCCCTCCACTGGGAATGGCCATGCAAACACAGCTGTGCTGTTTGGGGGCTGTTTCCTAAATGCCTGCTCAAAGCCAGCTGAAGTAAATGGGAAGCAATATCAGTGGGTTTTGGTTAAGTTATGCCTTTGTCTAATACAGAGGAGCATTATAGTAGTATGTGTGGTAGGCTATATTTCATCAGCAGAAGTTGGTGTGCAATCACTTATAAAACTACGGAAAACTACTACTGCAGGGGACAGTTCTGTTTCTGTGGCTGTAATGGCAGACATCATAAAGTGTGTAAAAAGGATATCCAAAGTATATGTCCATTTATATTTTGACAGGTGTTAGTATAATGATATTAAAAATTCAGCAGTGAAATATGCAACTTTGTGAACCAGATTCCCATAATTCAAGTTCAACTATGCAGCTTTAACTCAATATTTGCCCATATCAATTTTTAACATGGCTATATCAGAGAATATTACAGAACTGGAGCATTTTGCTATAAGTGATTGAAGTGTTAACTAAAGTGAATACTGTTGCTAAAATGCAGAGGTAAATCTCAAAATGGAAACACATCTAAGAGAAAATAAAGTTTAGTGTGCATGTGGAGGGTAGCCTTGAGTCAAAACTGCAGGCAGAAAGATACTTCGTTCCTTCAAACAGAGAAAATATTGAAGAACAGCTATAATGCTAATATGATGATTGACTCCTTACAGTGGATCCTGCTCTGAGTTACAATGTTCTTAGAATTAATCTCCAGAGTAATCTAGAGGATGGGTGACATTGCCTCAGGACTTGGGGCTGCCTTCTTCAATAACAGACTTCTAATAATGAATAAAAAGCCCACATATTAATAATGTGCAACTACCCCAATACCAAATGATGATGGGGATAAAATCCTATGTATATGTAACTGTGTTCTGTGCCTGGCATGCAAATGTTCTATTTCAACCAATTATGACTTCTCTTATATTTCAGAGAAGAGTTTACTACTGACTGGATCATCGTTTGGAAGAAATTAAAATTGGAGTAATACAGGGATATGAATGTTTTATGATATAGGTGATGACTGAGTGTGAAATTGGGGATAAGTGGAAGTTCATTTGATGTTACATACTTCTCTTTCATACTCACATGGTAATCTGTTGGAAGATATATTGTCTTTAATCATAGTCTTTTGAAACACAAGCTCATGGATGGACTGTTTCTGAGATGCATGACATTATTTTCATATTTTTCAAGAGAAGACACAACTATCTTGCTATTTAGAAACTGTGAAGGATATTTTTATAAAAACTGCACTTTTATTAACATTACGACTCAAGAAAAGCTCTTGGTTCAAAATTTGATGTCGAAACAGTGAGATTACGTAATAATTGAATTTTTATTTGCATTGGAATGGTCAGTGAAAACATTCAGCTTACCCAAGAAATCCCCCATCTCTTTGTAAAAGCAGTCTTTGTTTCAAAGGACAAGGGTCAGTGGGGCAGTGTGTTCTCATATTAATCAATAAGTTTATGGTTTATATATTAACCTACAAATGTATGCTGAGATCAGCTCAGAATTTTGTACACATGGCATCATGCTAAGTTAAAAATGTGTAACAAAGACAAGAGGCTGGCCATAACTGTACTGGTTTACTGACAGTGCTGCAATACAACATGAAGATCTACAAATCATTTTTGCCTTGAAAATAATTTTTAAAAGTCTTGAAATTAATTTAAACTTACTGCAAATTGGGCAAAGTACCTTAGATACTACAGTTTCAAAATTTGATCGCTATCTCCAGGTTAGGTAGTATGAGGTGCTGGGAAATGAGTCAGGAATCCAAAATAATCACATTCTGGAAGAGTAAAAATGTGAGTCTGAAATGCAAAAGCATTCATTGTGCTTTCTGAGGCCATGATGTTAACAACAAATAGGAAAACTGTAGCATCAAAATTCAGAGTCTGAGGTAGGTGTAGCAGCCGCATACTCTCACTGTGGTACATTTCTTGAGGATGTTTGGTTCCTGTTACCAGAATGTTACAGAAACAAGGAGTAAATTTAAGTAACTCTCACACTTGTGACAACTCAGTGGCCTTAAACATGGTGTGGGGCTTTGGCAGACAACCCAAAATTTGTAATACAGTAGAGAGGGTATCAGAATAACATTGGCTTAGCATACTAGTGCATAGCTAAATGAGAAGGGCAAAGCAGATGTCACCAAGAGGTGAGAGGTATTTTTGCACCTTTGCATGAACAGATAGGCCTACAGAGAGTAGATGTATTTGATCAGTATTTTGCTTGATTGCATTTGGTGATGCTATTTATTTAATGAGGTTAAGATTAAAAAAAAAAGAGTAATCTGTGGGACAGTCTGACCTGGATCTGGTCAGTCTACTACATATTCTTACCAGGATAGCTGGGAACAGTATCTGTTTGGAGCTGTGAGCTGTAGGAATCCTTATGCTAATCTTTTGGAGACTATGTATATAGTCTATATATAGAGAGACTCTATACGTGTTTGGGAGTCCAACTATAGACACTCGTCACGTGTTTGAGAGTCCAACACAAAATGGCAACTTAAAAGTAGAATTTGTTTTACTGTTTGTCCCAAGAATATGAAAAATATGAGGTCTTTATAAAAAACATTACTTGCTTTTCATACGAAGGTTTTGAATAGCTTCTTTGGTGTGTTTTACAAAAATTATTTGGTTTAACGCTTATAGTATTTGTTTTCAGTAGTCTGTAAAATGTGTGCAATGGCTACACACTATAGAAAGGACACTTTTTTGATGAAGAGATGAAAGGAAGGGAGACAAAAATTCTTGCAAGGGAAAATTTTTTTTTTTATCTGAGAGCACTATAAAATTAATGACTGAATACTAAAAATATAGAAAATTAAGAAATGCATATTATTTAGAATGTTATCTAGAATGTTTAGATTTTAGTCAAATATTGATGAACTGGTACATAAAGTTTTATTTTACAGATGCAACCAGTTTAAATGCTTGGACATGAGTGATGCCAGACAGTCAAAATGTGGTTAGGTGCTGTACATGCATAGCATTCTCTAAGTTACAGTTTATTGAAAGTGTTACTGACAAGCAAGTTTGGTGTTGCCAGAATCGAGGGACATCTGGAAGACTGGGATAAAGTGCATATGAAAGAAGAAGTTGTAAGGAATTGCAAATGTTTTTGAGACAGAAGTCATGTGAAGATAAATAGAAAGAATGACTGTAAAAGGGAAAGTGAACTTAGGAAGAACATAAAATAACCCACCTAGAGAACTTTGAAAGCGTAAGTTGAGAAGTTAAACATGCATTTGTTATTTGATTTTGAGATGAGCCAGTCATGATGTTTGTTGCTACTTGAACTGGATAAAATTTTATTAGAATTTTTTGATCTATTTGCTGTCAAGTGGTCATGATTGCTGAATTCCATTTACCTACATATTACAGCATGAAATTATAATACATTGGATGAAAGGAACAAAAATAAGATCAAAAAAGATTTTATATTGGATTTCCATGCAGTATGCAGTATGTTGATATGCTGAATGCAAGGTCCATGATACTGTTTGGTTAATTACAATAACACTTAATTTTAGGGTTTTCTTTTACTGTGGAAACCAAGAGAAAGGTCTGAGGAAGTGAGGCTTAAGATGAATGAGAAGGAAGAGGAAAACCAAAAGACCCTTGTGAAAAAGGATTGATGCTTTCTGTAGTGGGAATGAACCTTTTGGTTTATTGTGTAAAGGGAAGTTTTGTCCTCGTAATGCTAAGGAGGTTTGATAACCAGAGGTGTGTTAGGTTGATAGAACACAAAACATTAGACAAGGCAAAAAGATAAGGAATCACTGAAGGAAATGGAGACACACAAAGCTTTTACTTCTACATTGCCTGTGTGTACACACTCTTGTCCACCCACATGCTCCCAGGGACGAGGAGGGAAAAGGATACTGGGATCCCCAAATAGTTGCTCCCTTTTTTTCCTCCTACACTTTTATTCATATGTCGTACAAAATATGAGGCAGGGGTGAATAGCCCATATAACCCTTCTCCTCTTCATACTTCTGGCCCACCTTCTCCCAACTGTCTTTCAAATAGATAAGCTAATTTACAACTTAATTATTTTCTCTAATTAATATGTGCAGCACAGGAGAACGAAAATCACTTAGTATGGAAAAGCTATGGTTTGTTTGGATATGCGAACGTGCTATTGTGGGTGAGCAAGTTCCATACATTTAACTTCTGTCCATTAGTGTGCTTTAGATTGTGAATTCAGAGGAATTTCACTCAGTCGTTTGACCAGTGTTCATTTAGTCAGCCACTGTATTCCCTTCTACAAGTTATAAGCCTCAAGCCCAGCACACATCTGCATTTAGTGCCTTTAGCAAAGAGATTTAAAGCCTCAAAAATATCATTATGTACAAGAGGCATGCAGGGTGGGTGAGATAAAATAATTGGTAGCAACATTTCTCCACTGGTGAGCAAAGGCCAACACAGCAGTTTAAACCCCAGAGCCCTTGGGCAGAACCCTAGAAAATGTTCTGTTATTAGCAATGCCTTTTGGTTGGTGAATAAATGAACTCCTGAATGGTCTTGGTGTAACTGCCGTGAGTGTAAACATATGTGAAAGGAGAGAAAGCAATCATACAAAAACTATGATGACTGGAATTTGTTGTCATGTCTTCTTTTAAAATATTTCCACACATTGAATGCTACTTTCTTCCATGGTAGAATGGATCACAGGAAATGCATTATTGATTACGTTATTGTAAATTGTTTGCAGGTGAGAGATATTTTGTATTATTACTTGTGCAGAGTCCAACAGTCATGAGATAAAAGGCCGAATGGGAATTTCACTTGATGGAACACATCAGATACTCTTCTGTTGTGGGCTGCCAGTAGTGCAGCAGAAACGCCAGAAGGAGAGGTATTAGTTAGAAAATTCACAGCAACTGCATCCTACATTTCTGGAACTGGGCAACATGAATCAGGTAATCATTTGTCTTTACATCTATGCACAGTATCAGCATTGTAGGGTTGAATGCAGGTGATGTGGCCTTCTTACAGATGGGAATTCATCTTTTTCCCTTCTTCTATTTCATAGACCTGGTGCAAGAGAAGAGCCAAGCCTTCAAAAGCAGGTGCTGGAGGCTTTCAGGTATGTGATGTCAAACGCCCGAATCACAAGGCAATTGCTGTGACAGGGGCACTTCAAATGTTTGTGCTATCTCTAAAATTCCCATCACCTTTAACACTGCACTTCATTATAAATGGAGATTTAAAAAAATTATCTCTTCTACTCTTGCAAATATTTTGCAATTATTTTCTGTGAAAACAAAACAAAAAAAAAGAGAGGAACAAAGGGACAAGGACAACTGTAGGTAGTTGCCCTCATCTTATACATGCTTTTGTATCATTAAAAGGAGTATGATACAGCAACTGGAAGATTATGACTTCTCTTAGCTTCAAGCAGATAGTGCCAGGAAAGTGAGCAGAGACATGATATACTGAGTCTAATTTATCATACTGTTTTTCCACCTATGAAGCCTGAAACAGTGAGGTGTTTAGCTTGAAATACTGATCAAATTTGCTGTTTTCTAGAGGATGGCTTTCAGGTTTTCTGGAATGGAGTAAGAATGAAAGAGCTGTTAAGCTGTCAGTAGCTTTTAGCTGTTGGCATCCTGAACTCCTGGAGAAATTGAAAACAAACCAACCACTTTTTCTGCACAAAAATCACAAGCACTTTCTATTGTGGAGAAAATGCAGGTGAACCCAGGATGGGAAGAAATGATGTTGTCTGACTCTGGTTCAGAAGGCTGAATGATTTCTTTATTATATCTCTATTATAATACGTTAATACACTATTTAAAGAGAGATACTAAAACTACATCTTACATTTCTAAATACTGTATCTAACTACTAACTCTAACTTCTCTCGTGACTCTCTCCCCAAGAGGGTCTAGACACAGGTGAATGTGATGAGCCATCAGAGCCAAACAATCTTCACTAGAATCTAATCAACTAATGACTCTAAGTCAGCAATCTCCAAATACATTCTACACAGAAAAACAAAGGACAGAAATAGAAATTGTTTTCTCTTTCTTCTCTTCTGTCTCCCTCTATAATAAAATCCTGAGAGAGAGAAATATGTGCTTGCCACATCTTTCCTCCAGAAAATTTTATTTAAAAAGCTACAATAATATCCTAATTTGGACAAACATTTTATAGTTATGAAGTAATTTCAGTGATCTGAAAATCAAAATATACTTTCAAAAATTTTATTTTTGTAACTTTGAAATGTTCTAGTGTAGTGAATTTTTATGTGTGTTTGAAATTGCCATTCATTTCCTCTATGTTTTTTTTCCAGAGTCCACAATTTATCACCCTATCATATTCCAGAGAAAATCACTGCAGAGTTGCACATTCGTCATGGCTTTCTGTTTTTTTCAAAGAAGAACAGTAATTGTAAAAACTTGCTTTTGCATATTCAAAAATGCCTTTGAAAACGTTTGCGCAAAGAAGGAAGTAACTGCAGAGAGTAATTTCAGACACTTCACTTTTCAGTGGAAATGCATAAACTGCTGAGAGGGGGCTGAACTGGTGGTGGGGTGAACATTCTTTAGAAACAGTACAAAATTACACTGAACCCTCGTGTTGAACATGCAGAGCCTAGCTGCAGAAACCTGCTGAGGTCAATTAAAATCTTGATATTAATTTTCATAGGTTTCAGATTAACCTCATCTTTATTTTGTGGAATTACATTATGATGGATTTATTTTATCCTCAGGCTTACATGCTTCTGTCTTCACACTTATTGTTAAGTCTTCCAATAACGCTGGTTTTAATTTGGCATTCAAGTTCTATTCCTCCCTGTGAGAAATACGTGTATAATACAAATAAGAGCCAGGAAATGGTTACCTGAAGATGGTGTTCTAAAGAAGAAAAGGTTGTCTGAAGAAATGTTCTAAAATGCTGGGTTTTGTTTGATGGAAATATGTTTTAGTTTGACTCGAAACTATTTAAATAAACATTCTTTATTAAATAAAAAAAAAAGTGGTTGTTGTGATAGTCTGTAATCTTTTTCTCCAATCATCCATCCTTGTTGATATTTTTTCTGTTCCGTGCACTATTGCTGGTAATCTTGAATATTTCTGGATCTGCACTTCTGAATGCCAGACTCTTTTAGGCTCTGTCTCTAAGAAAATACTGATTAGTCTTAACTATGGCACATCATTATACTGCATTAGTTTATCCTTGTAATGGATTGGTATAGTTTTAATATTACATAAAATGTGAGTAGATTCCAGCATTGGTGCAGCTGTATCTGTAAAGCTACATGGTCCCAAAAACTTGTCAAACTCATTTTTTTGCATTTCCTCATGAATCCACAGTGTAATGAAATGTATCAGTGTGAGGATAAATTATGGGTGTGGATTTTTTCATAATATTTCTGGCAAGATAGCTCTGAATCATATGAATAAATCAAGACTGTTTTTAGCCCTCCAATTCTGTGTGCTTAGATGTCTGTGGCTGATGAAGAGCAGTGTGCCAGGAATCAAGATTCTCACTGTGCCATCTCCCAGTCAATGCAGTCTGTATCCCTTGAACACTGAAAGGAAAATCACAATGAACCAATCACTCTCTTTCAAGCTCTGCCTCTACAGGTTGGTACTAAAGTGTCAGGAAAATGTGTGCCAAAAATACACCATAGTACAGTACTGTGAAACATGGAGTGAAGAGAGGTATGTGAACAAAGCTCTAGGCAAAAGGGGAACCTTTATGTTAGCCTCTCCAGTTAGAATTCTTCCCATAAAGTCAGGAATGTGGACTGGCCAACTGCCCTGGGGGATAATTTAGACATTTTGGAAGACCTAATTCAACATGTTTGAAATAATGTCACTGAGAATTGTCTGCTACTAGCATTGCAATATTGTTCTATACAATAATCATTTGTTTAATCAGGTTACAAACGAAAACATTCACTGCCAGTGTACCTGTGTCCAGAGGAGTTTTTGTAACCCATTCTTATGTGCATCTTTTCCGTCATTCAGATTGTCATGTTATTTTGTAACCATGGAGAAGCAGGGAGGGATGCCTGTTGGTCGAATTTAGATTTCTCCGGCTGAGTGCAAACCAATTTTTGAGAAAAATGAGAAAACATTTCTTAATGTAAATTGTACTGTCACTCCCTTATATCATCAGTGCAAAATGGATTTCTTTCCAGATCATCTGAACTGTATAATTAGCATATTGTTAAAGCATAGGTTTGGATGTGCAATATTGTATACATTTTTAGTGGCTCAAGATAAATGCAATTGCATCAAAGAAACTAATAATTGGTCAAATAATACAAGTTTTTTTTTTTAAACTGAGGCATCTTATAAGAACTTTATCATATTTTTCTCTAAAATTATTTTTTGCAAATTCTTTTTAATATATCTGTGTTTTGAGTAGGAATGTTTGACAGGAAATGTAAATAACCATTGCTTCTAAAATGGTATAGCCCTTCTGAATGGAATGACCCACTTTAGGAAGAGGATAGGATTTCAAGTCTATCATCAGTTCCAGAAATATTGTGTATGATTTTGGTGCTGTGCTCCCTATTGACTTAACAAACAATCTCTTTACCATAATTTTCTTATATTTCTCATATTTTCCTACTGTTTTGTTTTACAAAGGTAGGGATTAACTTGATGTAAGTTGTCTGGCAGTCACAGTGTGCTTTTCATTGCTATTTTAGGATGATTTATATGCTTTAGACTTCAGAATTATCCATATGCTATATTGCCCAGTAACATTTAAAAAATACAATATGGTTGCTGAGTTTAATTCATTTATCTTGCCTGGGTATTTGGAGCATGTATAAAATGTAACTTCTCCATCATGTCATAAAAAGTTATTGCACTCCTACGATCATGAATTCAAGAAACATGACATAATAGACTGGCAAATATGGCCTTGTGTCTTCTGATGATGATCCAAATCCACCCACTTATCTTGATCTGCCTATATTGTTAACAACGTGAGTTGTCATACAACTAATTTTTCATTTTAACTGTTCTTTATGTACAGTGCAGTGTAGAATTTACTTTTTATTACCTTTCAGAGGGAAGTATCATACCTCTCAGTGAAATAATGGTTTTGTCAGGCACTGGTATCTTTACTGTGTAGTGCTTTTAAATTCTACACTATTTATACCAAGCTCTCGTGGTGTAGGACAGGTGAGATGTGATGCCTCTGTTTCTCCCTGAGAATACTTAATGCTTTCTAGATACTGAAGTGTGCTGTTGATATGGTAGTTGTGTGGTCTGTTGTAGCTTTCAAAGAGAATTATTTTGTTCTTCTAAGTATTCTATGAAAGTACAAAATGTAAGCAGTCACTGGAAAGGACTGACAAACCTAAAGCTTCTACTTGCAGTCTTCGTATTGATTTGCCTGCTTCTTCCTACCATAATTATACTCATTCAAAAATGCAGACATTGATTTGCTGTTGGGGGTTTTATTTCATTTGTGCATGACAAGGAGGAACAGCAATTTTATTGCATACAGTGCTAGTGTTTAGTTGTCAGAAGTTGCTTAAATGGGTGATTGTGAAAGAAGTCAAAGAGTGATGCATGATCGTAAAACTCTTTGGATCCAAGAAGGTAAAAACAGATGATTCATTTGTCCTGGAATGGCACTGAAGAGTCAGCTACCACTCAAATTAAAATTATTTTAATTGTTATAAATATTTCTAGGAAGATGACAATAAATTAGAAAAGGTGTTGTCTGTGTACTTTGGTGGCAGGTAAGAAGGGAATAAATGGTTTGCTATCTCATGTTACCTAGAATATTTTTGAACCAATGAACTCAGCATTTCAAAGGGTTTGCTATTTTGTTGAGTATATCTAAAAGATATAAAGCAATATATAAATAAATACTTTCTCACCTACCTGAATTTTTTATGGTAATAATTTCAAGAGTGAAAGCATGCAATGTTTGAATTTAGTTAAATTCCAAAATCAAATTAAAGCAAAAACCCCGACCATCAATTACTATGTTTGAAACCAGTCTTTCCGGTTATCTTTTCCTGTTAGTCAGAGAGTACAGGGGCTGAGTTTTGTTTAACTGCTCCAAAAAGTGATATGGAGTACATATCAGAAACATAATCAACCCCCACTTGCAAGCCTACTTGCCAGAGACAAAAAAGATGCAGAATATTTGAAAAGGACATTCCTTTCAGAATGCCAAGGTACATTATTTTTTTGCTGTATGGATTACTGTATCATGTAGAAGCAGTTGGTTTCTACTGACACAGATCCTTTTGTCCTAGATACTATACTTTGTAGATAAATAAATTCCTGTCTGTCTGTCTATCTATCTATCTATCTATCATGTATCTGTTTTACATTTTTATATGTATGTCTGTACATGCAAAAACAGTTACAGTCCCCACTCTGGATTGCATGCTGTTGAAAAAGACCGGTCAATAAAAGGTGGGAGAAAGGAATTATTATTACTTCCAGTGTTACAGAGAGATTATAAGTGATATTGGATGTCCCATAGGAGGTAGGCTTAGATCCAATTTACCAAGCCCAGATCTTTCAGAGATTATAACTAAAATGTTTGCCGCAAGACTGGCCTTCTGTACAAGTCTTAGCATCTTCTTTATTTGATAGTTTCTTGGAACTGTTATTATGATATGCTTGGGAAGGTACTCACAAAGCCTTGAGCTACTTGTTTGTACTTTGGTACTGGCTTTTGAATATCTGTCTCTCCTTTAAGAAAGTAATTTCAAATATTTTTTTATTGGTTGTCAAGAGGAGAAGACAGCATAAGCATATAGAAAGTACCAAAACATACCATGGCTATATTTGGCACAGTGGAAGACTTTCTAAGCTGTGTGGGTTTATTTATATGTATATTCTCACATATGAGTAAGTTAAGGTGCGAATGTTACAACCCAGCCATAAAGATTTTTTTTAATATGAAATTATCTTATTGATTTAGAATTCTGACATAAATGTTTACAAAAAGTGTGAAAAAAAATTAAAACTTGTATAGAGCATAGTATGCAATTTTCCTCCAGGTACAGTATTATTTCCTCCAATATTTTCATGTTTATTCATTTTAAATCAGTATGAGGTTTACGAACGTGGAGTTTTCTTTTATTTCATTGTGACCTTAATGCTTCTGCTGTAACTTGAAAGTTTCTAGTTTCAGCTTAGGCTTGACTGGCAGATGGTCTGTGGTCAACAGGGGGATGACAGAAAGTTGTAAATCAGTTGTGTGAGGGAGAGCATATGTGCCTTACTGCTCATGTCTTTTCTGACATTTGCTTCTGGACATTGTTGGAGGCAGTCACTGGGAGCCTGGGTATGATACAGTACTGAAGAGGAGGACTGGGGGCAACAGGGGGAGGGCAGTTGGCAGCTGAAATGTCTAGGAAGCAGTGTCCAGGGGACAGGAGATGGGTAAGAAGCTGGCTTTTATGGAGAGGTACTGGAATATAAGAAAGAGTGGTCCCAGATCCTGCATGGAAGTTCAAGCTTTTTCAGATGCTGAAAAGCTTGTTTTTTCAAACCACTAACTGCAACATTGGTTATGTAAAAGTAGGATTTGTTTTAAGCTAATGCATTGTGTATCCTGTTAATGTACTTTGTTAATTGAGATGAAAACATATGGGGAAAAAAACTGGTAGAATCAAGCTGTCTTTCTCCAAGATTCCTTTTACAGCAAATTGTCTGTGCCTATCAAAAAGGAATTGTTGAGCTGAAAAGTATTTATGTACATCAAAGGAATCGTCACAGTTAAAATAGAAATTTTCTCTTTGCATTGATGCATGTGATTTTTTTTTAATGGTGAGGTAGAGAGGAGCCGATATTTTTAGGGGAATTTTTATGCTATTACACATGATTTTGTAAAGTGCTGATTTTATTTTTATCAGGGGAATAAAGATTCCAAACTGCATCTTTTTCAATATGATCATTTCATATCTACTTATCCTTTTTAACTCTATATATTTAATAATAGGCTATGCTTCTTATATTCTTACAGTAAGTCACCATTGCAGGATAATAAGAAGCTGTTAAAAATTGACATTAATATTTTTAAAACATCATAATATAAGGGTGGTTTTAAGGTTTTAATGACAAAATAATTCTGTAGCCCAGATATATTTTGAATTATAATTCTTTAGATCACTGTTGACACTGTTTCATGACTATGTTTTGCCAGAAATACTTTCCTACTTCTTCAAAATAATGAGTTTATTTTAAGTATTGTGTTTTCAGAAGCAGTGATTGCAACTGTCAGGGAAAGTTAGGACTCCTGTCACTAGCACTGACTTCCTCTGAGACCCTGACTTTCTCATTTAGGCTGAAATTTCTCGTAAGGCCATAGAGTATGTGGACTTGTTCTCAGTCATGGTTTACAGAGGTAAGGTCTAAGCTGTGAAGAGTTGGTCTCATGAGGTCATTCTTCAGGAGAAAGACAGTCTATCTACATCCTACTACCACAGAACATGTGCCAGTGGTGGCTCTTCCTCAGGCTTCCCAGTCACTGCATCTGTCCAAACAGCAATGGGGTATTCAAAGCCTGCACTTGTAAAAGGGAGGGTGGTAAGGCGAAGCTATTTGGGATATGCTTTACACACATGATGTCCCTGAGACTTACTCATACGAAGGTCAAGATCATTCCTGTACAGAAGGCTGCCACAAGACCAGTATTCTACTTAAGTCTTATGTAAGCCTCAGAGTAGGATTTAGGCACTGCACAGGACTTGTGCTCAATCTCTGTTCAAGGGTTTATTTCACTCTAAGTTACAAGTCTGCTGTATAAGTGAGCATCACTCTTGATATCTGCTTCAAAGTCTGGGCTGTGCTAAGATGTAGGTGCCTGTGGAAGCAGTGTGATAGTCCAGGCTGAGGCACTGAAGGGTACTCTGGTCCGTGTCCAAACCCAGCAATCAGTTCCTGTCTGGCACAGTGTTAAAAAACCGTGCTGGACACTGTTGGTACTTGATCACAGAAGATGTAGATAAACACATAACTCATGAGTGCTGGAGCAGTGCAGAGCCATGTGTCTGTTATGCATGGCCATCCTCAGCAACTGCAAAGGAATTATTAATTTGAATCTTGATATTGTACATTATAGTTATACTACATTTATCTCTATTTATAATAATGTTGCTTTTCATATAAATTGCATTTATAATGGATGTGACTATATATTGCATGCATGCAGTGGAGCATAGCATTCAATCTCCCTTTGTCCCTGTCTCCCTCTCACTTTCCTAATCTCAACAATAACTAGATCTTTTCGATGGTTACACTAAATACTGATAAATTCGAGTCTTTACTGAGGTTTTTGTCTTTGTCTTTGTACTTTCAGAATTTTGTTGGAAACATTGAAAGAAAATAAGAAAATAATTTTAAAGCATCTGCTTCTTTTGCAAGACATTTGGGCAGTTTGGCTCACATACTTTTAGCTAGATGTTGGTGTCTAAGCAGTGGCTTCATAGCTCTGAGTATGCATATCTGATAGAAAGCAAATAACTTATCTGCTGTTACACAAATGAGAGATGAAAATGGATCCTTCTATCTCTAAGCATAAGTACTGTAAACTGAGAAGACACCACAGATACGGTCACAGATGATCTCATTGCTTTGCTTTTAGAGTAAAAAAGAATACTTTTCAAAACATTTTTGCTCATGTAATATATTTAATTACATAAATGTGAATACATTAGTCTTCATACTAAGTTAACTTCAGTAGCTTTTTACATTCACTGGCAACACAGTGAATTGATATTTTTCATTTTTTCCAAGTAAAAAAGAGATCCAACAATGGGATAAACATGCAAATGTCTATGATTTATTGTATATAATTATAATTATATACTTATGTAAATTATAATTATTTTATATAATTATCATATATACTTACGTAAATAATACGGTAAAAAAAATGAGCATCTTCCAGCTAAAAGGATTCAAAAAAGTCCTAGGGAAAGACTGATGTAGGTGATGGAGAAATGTTTGATTTTCTCCCATGCAGAATAGCATCTATTTCAGAAAAAAACTTCAGTCTGAGTTATGTAAGCTGTATTTTCAGTTGTACCTATTTTCTATTGTCTTACATACAGTGCTTCATAAGACTCTAAGTGTATTTCAGCTATATGAAGCAAAGAAAAAGCAGGCAGACTCAGAACTGAAATGTTTTTGCATATATCGGGGAGAATCTGCGCACAAAGGGACATTTATCAGGGGCTACTGTTCCTCTGCTGAGGAAGGGAGCATACCCAGGAGTATCCAGAAACAGATGATGATCTTATCAAGAAAACCTTCTTCAGTAATATTGTCAGCCTGCTCTTGCCAAGTCTGGCATTTCAGTATCCTGTGTATTTGTGATGGAGAGAAAGGGAGAAAAGCTGTGCAAGCTAGGAGTAGCTGGGATGAAGGACCTGCTCAGCGTACTGGGTCTGTGCAGTGTTACAGTGTAACTGGGAGTCATGTTTGCCACTATGAACTGTCCATGTGAGAATGCAGTTTGCATTATTCCTCTCATAGAGAACTGCAGTTAGGGCTCTTTAGCTACACTTTGTTGTCTTTGGGGATTTTTTTTCCTGTATTTTTGCAAGCACTTCTACTCCAGGTTTACCTCAACATATGGAGGCAATAACAAACCTCTTGAACTATGCAAAGGAGGAAAACTATTGAGAAAAACAAAAAAAAAATTTCTTTTCTTCTTTTATGAGATGTGGAGTTAGAAAACAGAGGGATAAATTGTCCTTGTAGTTAGTAGACTTAAAAACTAAAGATCTTTTCTTCTTATTTCATTTCAGGATCAGGATTTTGCCATGATGGCTGGGTTTATTTTGCCTCCATTTGTGGACTAGATGCTGATATAACCACAATATTTTCTCTATTATGTGGAACATGACTCTGAAACAAGTGAACAAGCCTTTAGCATTGTTAGCATATCTTGAGTAAATGTATTTTGCTTTCTACTTCTCTTTTTTTTTTCTTTGAGCATGTTTCTGTAAGTTTAGTGAAGCAGTCCAAATAAAGGAAAAGTTTATAGAGCTGTGTAAAAATCTAAAAAGTTAATCAAATTCTAGCAACCATGCTCATTAGGTACTTTCTCCTTTCTGACTTCCAGGGAAAAAACAGTACTTTTAGTTCACCTTAAACCATAAAAATTATTTTGATGGCATATGTGACAAAAAATTATTATTTAGTTTGCCATTTCCATTTCTTTAGTAGCTACTCAATTTATGTGCTATTAACATGTATTCAATTAATTGCCCTCCTTTCCAGTTCCCCCCAAATGTAGAATTAGCATTGTCATTTCAAATTGGTGCAGATAGTGTTCACCACCATAGGTCGATGTTTTTCTAATCTGGGATGTGATACTATACTCCTAAATGCTGTAGATTACAGGAGTGTGAGGTACTATAAGAAGGTAACATTTTTCTTTTGTATTTATTTTATGTAACTGAATACAAATAGAGCGCTAAAAATCTCAAATGCATCTACAAATAGAGAATTTTTGAAGTGTCAGTCACTTCTTTTGACACTGTAGTCTCTGAATACTGTGCTTGTGCTGCGAAACATAGTGCACATTTGCATCAATGAAGTTAGCTGTGTATTTAAGTTGTAGATCTGAAGCAGTTTGTATACCCATGCCCGAGGTCACATCAACCAGTCAGTGTCATGGGCATAGCTGGAGCCTGGTATAAACTAGATAACCAATAATGAAACTTGTTCTCAAAAAAGTTTTATGGCGCACATGGTGATCTGGCTGCTTGGATGTAGAGAATGGGTTTGACCAAATGTCGGGTGAAATCACATCTCTGGGTGCAGTGTATACACACTTCAGTTTATCAGTTTAGCCAGGATTCAGCTGAGCAATGAGATATTAGAATAAGTATATTTTATTTTGGTGGTTTAGCTTATGAATTAAGCACTGTAATAACACAGATGCCTTGGCTAGAAAATAGTAGTGTTTGCATTCTAATTCTAAATGGGAATTCATGCTCTTCTCTTGTGTTTCAGATTTGGAGATAGTTTTCTGCATCCCAATTTTCTTGAATATCTTATGATCCTCTTTTTCCAGATGCTGTCTTTGTGTCCTGATCAGACCGAACTTGAGTCTTCAGATGGCTGTTTCCCTAGACTTCCTCTCTCTTGCTTTGTTTCTTAAATTTATTTCTGCCCTCTCTCCCTCCCCCCCCATCCTTTTGTGGTCTTCTTTTCTCTGAAAATCTTTCCTAGGCTTTTTCTAGCCTCACTTTCACAATATTTGTTCCTTCCCTTTATTGCCTGATGTAGGACAGCACTGTTGCAGATAAGGATAGCACCTGCACTCTCTGCCATTTGCAGTACTAGCAGCAGGTAGACGAGATAAAGAAGCTCTGCTTCTGACTTTCAGGGCTCTAAAGAAAGGTAGGGAGCAGCAAGTTCTTTTGTTATAGAAAACGGAGAAGGCTTTTCATTTGTCATCCTTACCTAGAGTGCACAGCTGCCCTGTGGGAGTATTGTCAAGATGCAGCAATGTTAGGCAGCTGAGTTAGGCATGAAGCAGCTTGTGGCAGCTTCTCCTGCATGGTCTTTGCTATCTAGACCTGCTTCTAAGCAAAGGCAAAAGAGATCAGTAGGTTAGAGCCATAAGTACCTCTGGCCTATTCTTGTGTCTACTTCCCTCATGGCCGAGGTTTGGTTAACCCTATTACTTAAGTGGGATGTATACAGGAAGGATCAGGGCTGGGGGAAGGAGTTGCTGGTGGGTGGCAATAACTTAAGAAAAGAAAAAAGGCTGCTATGTTCAGAAGCTCTCCACCACCTCAGTGGCAGCAGAATAGCAGCCCTCCCTCCAGGGTGACTCCACTCAGGAGCTGTTTTCTCAGTTTTCAGTCCTGAATCTGTTCCTCCTTCTTTCTTATCCTAACACTGTCCTACCCCATTTTTAGGAAGCAGAATTAAGTTTTGCCTTTGCTTGTGGACAACCTAAATAACCTCTGGTTTTGCCAAGACCCCTGAGAATGCCATTTTCGTAGCAAAGCAAATGATAAAATTTCCTTCAAAGTTTGACTGTAATTTAGTCCACTACTGCTTGTATTCAGTGTGAATTTCTCTCGTATGTATGTGTCTTCCTAGTAAGATAACTACAATTTCTGAATCCCGCAGTAGACTTGTAGTGCTGCAAATCAGACTATACCCTGACACTGCCCAGGTCACTCACTCTGGAGTCAGCGCACTGACTGCAGAACGTGTGTAGTATTGTCCACTGTGAGGATTAGGTAACATGATGTATTAAATCCCTGACAAACACAGTAATGTGAGGTGCTTTGCCATTTTCAGAGATTTTTAAATTGAAGGTGGTGAGATGCTGGAACAGGTTGCCCAGGGATGGTAGATGTCCCATCCCTTGAAACATTCAAGGTCAGGTTAAACAGGGCTCTGAATGACCTGATCTAATTGAAGATGACCCTTCTTGGTGGAGGAAGGTAGGGCTAGATTACCTTTAAGAGTCCCTTGCAACGCTATTCAAAAACCTATTATATATGATTCTATGAATTGTCTGTTGCCTAATACTCTTCCACAATAACAGAGGCAAGCATCTGGTCAATGCTGGAAGAGGATTTGTTAATTCATTCGTTCATTCATTCATTAATTCATTCATCATGAAGTGCTGTAGCACAGCATATTTTGGGTTACTGCCTCAGAGCCACAGTTATTTGTTTCTGGATTTTGGACTATTGAATGAGTCCTGTGGAAAGGGAATGTTACTGTTTTGCCATTTCCATTATGTTATCTTTTCCAGTGCAATTACCAGCTAATTCAAAGCTCTTTGTGTTAAGCTAATAGCTTTTGAATCTCTGCTGTCAGCCACTCCTCTTTGTGCACTTTCATATGGCTTACTAGTTCCCGTACCACTTACCTATGAAGAACATTTATTTTTTCTCTGAGTAGAGGCTCATCATAGACAAATCATTAAATGGAACATCAAAAAGATCCCATCTGTTAGAGTTGCATATGGGTAAGATCACAATTATCGAAAGCCTCTTTTTTTCCCTTATGCTTATCCGTACAATAAATGTAGTTGTCAGCAGGATAAGTTCACGCATCGGATAAGGTCACAATTTCATTTAGTGACAACTTCCAACAGCGTGAACTTACAAGGTTCGATTTATTAAAGAGTCAGAAGGGATAAGATCACTGCATGGCCAGCCTGATTTATCAGGGTTTGACTGGAGTACTTGAATAGAGAATGTCGTATTTCAAGTTTATGTTCAAAACTGTAGTTTAGTGTGTGTTATGTCTCAGAGACTTGAAAATTGAGGGAGGAGAATTTACAGGAAGTATCTCAATAATGCAGTTTTATGTCTGCCAAACAAGTGTGTGAACACTGAATATTGGAGCTACATTATTAAGAATCACAAAAGTGGAAATGGGATAGTTCTCCACTATCAGTGAATTGCTATGTGCAGACCTACACATATTAGTTTGTTATAATGGAAGCAATCACCAGCCAAATATTAATTGCAGATTCTTCCTGTGCATATAGGATGGCAGGCAGATACTGGGTTCTGGGTTGGGCAGCACTTAAGAACTGAGAGTGTTTTTAACTAGCTCGCTCTGACTTCAGAGCAGTCCTTGTTTGAAACGACAACATACACAATTTCTCTGCCATGCAGAAATACTCATTAGAGAGCCAGGTGGCTGTGGACTGGAAATATGCAAAGAAGGAGCCATTTGCTTGTGGAAATTGGTAGAGCTCCATGATGTCAAATAACCAGTCTCTAATTGTAGCAGAGGAAGAGCTTACTCATTGTTTTGAACCGACTCCACTTAGAAAGCTATTTTCAATTTAAAAAAACCCCAAAAACTACTGCCCAAAGCTACAAGTGACTTGCTTAGAAGTGTTATGTGCATATGAATCTGGATACAGTTATTTCTGAATGTAGTTCTCCTTATGTCCCACAAAAGCTGTTCATCATTCACCTTCAGATATATACTCCTTTGTTTCTCACTCTAGAATGTAGGTAGATGGATAAAAACCAGTATTATTTTGTTTCAGAAATACTATATATAGTTGAATTTTTCTGGTAGTCAGACTGTGGTCAAATCCTGTTAAGGGCCAAAAGCTCCTGTTGGATTCCTGTGTGCTCTGTGTTTTGTAGAGAGTTTTTTAAATGATCCTGATTGTGCTATAAAAGAATACAAAGCTAAACGGACCTCTCTACCTTCTGTTTAATGAAAGCCCTGTGCAGCATGCCTGAAACAATATATGCATGTATGAAAAGGATCCTAAATTGAGTCCTTTCATTCTGGTTTCCTAGCCACCAAGGTGGCCTAATATCTTAAAAGCCATGGGATGTTTTATAGCTGTACTAGTGAGTCATGACTTGAGGCTTCTTTTACAGTGCAGCTATCATAAGTCTTTGAGTAATCACAGACTTTAAAAGTATGCTACATCAACAAGATAAGAGAAACAGCCCACAGCACTAACAGCATTATCTTTTACCAAAATTGATTAGCCCATACAATGTGTCTCAAATATTTTGTATAAACTTACTCAGCAAGCTGGGAATAAATGTGTTCTTGAAGAACAAGCTGGGGAAAAAAACCCAAAAAAACACTTGCTCCATAGCAAGGAAAGGGCAAGTAAATATCACTAAATGAAATGTCTCTTAAGCAATTTTTTTACTTTACTCACAAAACTAAAAGCAGAGCATCACTTCCTCTCTACTTATATTTCTTAGTGCTTCTTCTGTCATACTTCTTGCTGTCCTTTTCAGTCGGAGAGCTGACAGGTCTGGGATGAAGAGAGTAAAACTCTACTTTGTGTGGAAATTATGAGTATATCACATATTTTATTCCAGGGGGAGGAAGGAGTTCTGTTATAATTTGCTGTTATGTGAAGGAACTCGTACCAGTACTGAGATGGTCTGTTGCGATTGCTGATTGCTTGAAGTGCCTAACAGTGTTTGGCACAGAATTTTCTGCTTCCTTTGGGTTTGAGCATGAATTAAAGAAGGCTGCAGCAGTTTTTCATCCTTTCTTTTCTTTTCCTCCCCACATGTTGGAATTTCCATGGACAAGTATGTGTGAACAGTCAGTACCAGCTGAGTCTTTACACTTCTTACTGTGAGTGGTGATACAGCAATGAAGTCTCAGATCCTCTTCCTTCTCCTGATGTAATCTGTGAAGATTCTGAGCAGTTGTGCAGGGGATGGTAGCTGTAGAGAGCACTTCAGATTTACATCTGAACTTCCTTGGGGGCTGAAGGGGAAAACCTTGTCTTGCTGACACATTTTTCAAACCCTTTTAATTAAGAGTCACAGGGTGAGGTTCTCATTTTCCATCAAACACCCTGGAAGTCACACATTACTTAGGGCCACAGGTATGGCATTTAAACCACCATCCCTGTGAGAAGTCAGCAGTGAGCAGAGGACAGCTGCAATTACATCAAGTGGGAGACTGACCCCCTGTGTGCTGCAGTTGTGGTACTATTCACCGAATAAAAAATCTCAGAGGAGAAAAATGTTGTAAATAAATGCAGAGAAGTTGCAGGCAGTGTTAATTTTTTTCCTCTAAGAAAACAAAGATATTCAGATGAAAAAAAAAGATCTTTGCCAAGTACTAAATTGTAATGTGCTACACCTTGTATAAGCATAACCAGATTGTCTCGTTTTGCCTAAAAATGCAAGCAGATTGTCCTTCCCAACTCTGACATTCACCCATAGCATTAAAATGGCTGCTAGTCATGGTGACAAGAATATTTTTTTTTGTATCTTTTGTATCTTTTTTGGAGAACTGCAATGAAGAGAAACAGAAAGGTTTTGCAGCAAAATATTTTGTTACCCTGTCTGCAATCTACTCCTCTTTCATGGTTCTAAGTGGGTGGGGAAACACAGCAGTTTCAGTACAATTCAGCATGATGTTACCTCATAGGCAGTACATTTCAAAGTATTCATATATATTGAATATTGCCTGAACTACAGCTTGGAACTGTAACAAAAGAGAATAAGAGAGAGAATCCATAGTACCTTATTTAATTATCAACAGAAGGGAAATTTATATTTGGAAAAAAAATGCTTGTTCTTATGCTTGCCTCAAATCTGAACTACTTATCAGGTATAAGATTCATGTTATTAATTTTATTTAAAATATAATGTGTAATGATGTGCACCTTAAAACTTTGGTAGCTTTTTGGATATCAGTGGTTGATCTGCCCTAAGTTTGTCGTTCTTAATCCATTAAAAGACAGGCCTGCTTGTAAATCCACAGGTACAGATAAGGAGTCACTGTTTGACTGTGTCTGAACCCTTTTCAAATGAAAAATGTCAGTGGCAGAAAGGGAGGCTGAATTATTTTTTAAAAGGGTTTTCAAAGATTCTCATGATTCCTCTGGTATCAGTTAAATGTGACATGTCCATAGACATGGCTGTTTTTTAGTGTGTAAAAGCAAGCAAATGCTGCAGTTTTCATCTCTATGTAGAGAGAAAATGCTGCAGTAGGGCTAAGTGATAAACATATTACCTTGCAATTTCTCTCTTACATAATTAACATATAAAGAGATTTTTAAAGCTAATACAGTGTGTAACAATGTGACTGTGAGAAGGAAAAAATGCTTTTATGTTTGTTTGGGTTTTTTTTTTTTTTTTCTGTTTGGACGCATATATGTCACGTGTAAATTAGATATAATTAATCCATAAACTTTCCTGCTCACATACTGCCTCTTAAAATGTCATAGCACTGTCATGGTGAGGACTCACCCACATATGGAGAAGCTTTTGTAAACCAATACAGCTCTATTTCCTAGATTTGTTCCAGTTTGCAGGAAGGATCTGATGCACGATTTTACGTAGTTTTGTAGTCTGCAACACTCAGAGGTGAAATTTAGATTTCTGTGCTTGAAAATGGAAGCTGGAGCCAACTCTTCTCTTTGGAAGATGGTCAAGATTAACCCCTGTGGACAAGTAAAAGCTTTGCAGCCTGACTGCAGTGTAAATCCAGGCATCCAGGGGAATGTTTAGCTGGGGGAAGTCTGTGGAGGCTGCCTGTGAGCCAGGAGGAGTTACTCACTTCCTTCAGCCCAAGGTTCATTTCGCAACAACCGCCAGTTCTAAATCTGGGATGAATTGACTCCTTGCACAGTTGGACTTTGCTCTGTTTGTGGAAAAGCACCATCCTTATTTGGGGTGGAGTTGTTAAGACGTGCTGATGCAAAAGACCGGAATCACTGTTGGATCTGTGTGGTATGGAAAGGGAGCAAGGGGCTTTAGCAGTCATGGAAAACAAATCATGAAAAAATCATGGCTTTAGCGAAGTTGAGGTGAGCTCTGCTGCTCCTGAGAACAGATTTTTTGCCTAACTTCAGGAAGGGCAAACCTTGGAAGTGCAAGAGCATGGAAAAAGGCAGTCAAATATCTAACAGGAAAAGTACAGATCAGCCTGTCCTTGTTCCATTGTATCCCTATGAAAGTCTGAAACCAGAATTTATTTGGAAAATGGTGCTAGAAATTGTGTATATAAAAATCACTGTTGCTGTATTTTTAAATGAAAAATTTGTTCATAAAAAGTAGTCTTAGTGAAGAGACTGGTTTCAAAGAAGAGTTGTCCAGACTAGTTTTTAATCTTGAAATAAAATGAAAAACAATATGGGGTGGGAAAGGTGGTGTCTGAATTTTATTTTTCCCTCCATGAAAATGATGAATTGTGTTATTCTTTCTCTTTACTGAAAAATCCAGAAAAGTTAAGGTGAGCTAAAGCAAAAATTTCTCTTTTAAGTGGTTGATTTTGAAGTATTTGCTTTCAAAAATAAAATTTATTTAAAATAAAAATATATCATGCACTAAAAATCATTATGCACTAAAAAAAATCGTCATACAGTTTTCCCATTGCTTTTACTTATTTTGTCTTATAACATTAAGCTAACAATTAAAATTATTTTTTGTTTAATTCTGAAATGTTACTGCCTGTAAAATCTCAGTTCAAAATCCTTTTTGTAATTGCAGTAAATGCTTTTTGTAGTATCTTGGAGGTGTCGTGAATTTTTTATGGCTATGTTCTGTTTTTCTCAAATTTTTAGTTGCTGCATACTCCAAAATGTGATCTTGTGCAGCAAAATGCGTCAAGGAGGTTAATGCACCAGGTGTGGCTGCTATTGGACTCTCTCTTTTCAGCTGTCATTTCCCCCTTCCTCAGCACTTCTTAAGACCTCTTATGGAAAGCTGTTCTGAATAAAATTGCTTTCAAACTCTAATGTGTGTGAAAAGATGCAAGAAAGGAATGGGACTTTCTGAACCAAATTTGAATATAATTATAAGGGAAAAAGGTTTGTTTTTCTTTTGCAGGATGACAAGATCAGTTGTTTTTCAGACAAGCATAATTAATTCTCATTATATTGGTCCTCAGAACATTGTGCGTATAAAACCAACACAAAGGGAGAGGTGGTTGTTGTCAAGGCATGAGTGAAAGTACTCTCAACACTGCTTGTTTTCTTTGTTTGCAGGAGAGTTGGAGGTGGTCCAGAAGGACGGGGAGCGCAAGATTCAGAGCCGGCAGCAGCTTCCGGTTGGAACAACATGGGGGCCTTTCACTGGGAAGATGGATCTGAACAATAACACCTTGGTATGTAGATGCTGCGGGACGCCTCGCTCTGTTATATTGTGTGTCATTCTTCAGGGAACAGCCTGAATTGCTCCTCAGACGGAGCATTTGAAAACGGGCATTGTTAGCTCTAACGGACAGTGGTACTTGGCTCTCTTCCAATTTGTTCATCTATGGCAACCATCCACATGAAGTTATTTGGAGCACAGGTTAATAGTGTTTAACTTGTTCTTTTACTGAAGGGAAATGTCACTTCCTTGTTTGCTGAACCAAGGTGTTGTGTTTCAGTAGTAATACCTGTTTTTTTTGGTGGCTTTTAAAATTTTTCATAGTATTAATTANGATAAAATTAAATTTGCCTTAATATAATTGAACATAGCAAAATCTTTGACCAAATTCACATTTTTTTGAAAAGCATAAAAAGACACCTGTCATATAATACATTCTCAATTAGCCTTGTTTTTTATTCTGATTGTAGAAAGTATGTGGACCACTTTACTTAAAAGTAATGCTTTGCTGATTTCACTTCAGTGCACTGAAAATCATGTCATTTCTAGGTCTTCATTTTATCTTTGTTTGTGTTGGTTTTAAGTCTGAGCTTCAATATTATTTGTGTATAGTTCAGATTAATTTTCTGAAAATATCAGGAAGGAAACAACTAATATCTCTAGAAAGGTTTAAACAGTCTTGGAACATGCATTGCCCTGTGGGATACTTCTGAAGAACCATTATCTGCAGCTGGATCACAGTTTGCTATTACAGACTTTGCATTGAATGTATTTAGCATAAAGACGTGGGACAGTTTCACAGGAGGGGATTACAGGCATTTTGGGTGCACACATCTGCACTGCAAATGGAGAAACTGAGATTCCCAGTGTTCCCCAGCACTGGGTATTGTCCTGCCCTTGGAGGACCTGAAGAGAGTGAGGAGCACTGAGTTGCTGATATATCATCTGGGGCAGTGTGAGAGCGGGGTTATGTGGACAAGGGAGAAAAAGGGGGAAATTGATTTTCTTCAGCTCCTCCCTGGAGAACCTATGCCTGTGTAATGGAGTTCTCTTTCTAAGAGTTACTGGATAGGATGCATGTTACTTTCTGTAAATATGCATATTAAAATTTGAGTGAAGCATTATTCTGTTATGAGCACATACTATAGTATAGTGTAGATATAATGCATAGTAGACATTTAAAATCTTACTATTTTATACTCTCTAGCGTAATTTATTTATCAAATGGTGCTAAGAAATGTTACAGAAAGTGGCATGGAAACTTCGTCTAAGTTTCCAGGAGTACAGTACTCCCAATCTAGATCAGATTTCCCATTCAGGCACCTGAATAAAGAATAGATTTTCAGAAGTACTGCAGATTCAAAGAACCTTATTTGTTAGAAAGGAAAAACTGGAAAATTTGAACTTGTTTCATTTTCTCCATCCATTTAATTTTCATTTCTTCATCTATTTTATTATTGGCCTGTCATCATTCTCATTTTTTTTTTTCATAAATGTTCATATGTGACAACCACCTGTAATTCAAATAATTTTCTGAATCCCAGTATAACAAATTTCATCACCTTCCATGTAACAGAAACCTTAGTCCTGTTGTAGCTCAAAATGTGTCCAGAATCCATATTGTAAAGAAATGCTAGTTTGGTTTTGTCCACTTGTACTACTTCATCAGGTATATACAACATGCAGATAATGTTTAAGTGTGGGAGGTGACATTGGTTGTCCCTTCTCTACAAAAGTAATCTTTATCAGATATTCTTAGGATGCATTTGCAACATGTCAGAAGCCAATCATACAATCATATTGTATCTCTTTTTTTTTAAATTTTTTTTTATTTTTATGGAGTTGTAGAACCACCACCCTAGCAGAACCTTGCTTCTCCCTTAAGAGCACAGGAATGTTTTAAGGTCTGTTATTTCTTTTTAAATTTAGGCAAATAACATTTTTGCTATATCAAAAGCATTTAGCTAAGATAGTTGGGTTTTAATGAACTGGTAATAGAGCAGTGTGCAGAACTGACTTTAAATTTTTTTATTGTAATGGGATAGAACAGCATTCTTAGTATAGTTCACAGAGATGTGTGATGAAAATCTTCAGGACTTTTTTCTCACTAAAGTGGAAAGATTATTTATTGTCAAATTAAAAATAATGTCTATTTTTACTAATACTTGAAAGATTTTGTTTTTGTTTTGCCTACAAATATAGACATATTTGGAAATCTGAAAAAGTTACTGTAAACAGAATTTTAGTCCTCAGAAATATTGTTTTGTCCCCCGAGCAACACCATTGCTTGAAAAAGTAAAAACTGAGCTGGGTATCATCTTGAGCAATCTGATTTAACTTCGAAGTTGCATCTGACTTTGAAGTTTGCCCTGCTTTGAGCAGGACTTTGGACTGGATGACCTCCAGAGATCTCTTCAAACCTGAGTTATTTTCTGATTCTAAGTATTCTAAGTATTTTTTTCTTTTTCCCAAATATCAGATGTTTCCTGTAATCCTACATTTGTTACTTTAAAATGCTGTGTGAAGAAATACAAACCTTTTGATGCAACTTTAATTTGCTGTTAAAGCAGCAAAACTTCTACATCAGAAGCATCATCTTCTACATGGTTTTCTTTTATCTTTTTTTTTTTTTTCTTGAGGTGATTCTGGGTTTTTTTATGGTTTTTTGACACATTTGATTACTTATCTCACTGTTGTATATATTCGCTGTTGTTCATCAGGGGAGTTGGGATTCTTAGGTTATTTATATCTGTTTTGGGAAGCTCATTTGGGTAGAGCCTCACATCCCTAGAATTCAATCAAACTTTCACATGAGCAGCTGAAAACAAGTTTATTTATTTTCTGAATGACAACCTCAAACATTACACTGCTATAAACACCAAATTTTTGGAGAAGAGTTATAATGTGGATTTTTTGTATAGAGGGGAAAGGAAAGAAAAATTCAGGGATCCGCATGTGAGTAAGTATCATAATTTTTGCAGCTGCTACCTTTATTAGGAAATAAGTTTGTGTCTGGCTACAAGTATCTTACCTGACTGTGCTGTTTAGTGTTTGCAATGTGACAGTGCCTCACAGGATTCATTCATGCTATAACAGTCAGAGCTTACTTATTCCCCTTGCACTCTGCACTGAATGCAGCCTATACATGTAATATCCTGTTGAAATGCTTCTTGTTTCCAGCAGTGCTGCATTGCTGAATATAGTCTTGCTGCTGTTGGCTCATGAGATGGAGCAAGCTAATTAATTTAGCACGGTATTTAATTGAGTCAC
>VXBC01013226.1:816968-909468 GCA_013399945.1 Ploceus nigricollis
CAAAAGCATTTAGCTAAGATAGTTGGGTTTTAATGAACTGGTAATAGAGCAGTGTGCAGAACTGACTTTAAATTTTTTTATTGTAATGGGATAGAACAGCATTCTTAGTATAGTTCACAGAGATGTGTGATGAAAATCTTCAGGACTTTTTTCTCACTAAAGTGGAAAGATTATTTATTGTCAAATTAAAAATAATGTCTATTTTTACTAATACTTGAAAGATTTTGTTTTTGTTTTGCCTACAAATATAGACATATTTGGAAATCTGAAAAAGTTACTGTAAACAGAATTTTAGTCCTCAGAAATATTGTTTTGTCCCCCGAGCAACACCATTGCTTGAAAAAGTAAAAACTGAGCTGGGTATCATCTTGAGCAATCTGATTTAACTTCGAAGTTGCATCTGACTTTGAAGTTTGCCCTGCTTTGAGCAGGACTTTGGACTGGATGACCTCCAGAGATCTCTTCAAACCTGAGTTATTTTCTGATTCTAAGTATTCTAAGTATTTTTTTCTTTTTCCCAAATATCAGATGTTTCCTGTAATCCTACATTTGTTACTTTAAAATGCTGTGTGAAGAAATACAAACCTTTTGATGCAACTTTAATTTGCTGTTAAAGCAGCAAAACTTCTACATCAGAAGCATCATCTTCTACATGGTTTTCTTTTATCTTTTTTTTTTTTTTCTTGAGGTGATTCTGGGTTTTTTTATGGTTTTTTGACACATTTGATTACTTATCTCACTGTTGTATATATTCGCTGTTGTTCATCAGGGGAGTTGGGATTCTTAGGTTATTTATATCTGTTTTGGGAAGCTCATTTGGGTAGAGCCTCACATCCCTAGAATTCAATCAAACTTTCACATGAGCAGCTGAAAACAGGTTTATTTATTTTCTGAATGACAACCTCAAACATTACACTGCTATAAACACCAAATTTTTGGAGAAGAGTTATAATGTGGATTTTTTGTATAGAGGGGAAAGGAAAGAAAAATTCAGGGATCCGCATGTGAGTAAGTATCATAATTTTTGCAGCTGCTACCTTTATTAGGAAATAAGTTTGTGTCTGGCTACAAGTATCTTACCTGACTGTGCTGTTTAGTGTTTGCAAGGTGACAGTGCCTCACAGGATTCATTCATGCTATAACAGTCAGAGCTTACTTATTCCCCTTGCACTCTGCACTGAATGCAGCCTATACATGTAATATCCTGTTGAAATGCTTCTTGTTTCCAGCAGTGCTGCATTGCTGAATATAGTCTTGCTGCTGTTGGCTCATGAGATGGAGCAAGCTAATTAATTTAGCACGGTATTTAATTGAGTCACTGTGCCAGATGTCAATTACATTTTAGATCTTTCAAGTTTCTGTCTTGAAATATGTTAGCAGTACACATCTCAGAGTAGTGGAAGATTGGGTACCTTGAACAAAAATTATTTTAATGCTGTTCACAATTGCAATAGGAATAGCAGGTGTTGATATCATTAACAGTGTTGCAGCTGTTGGGAAATATGGTAGAGCAAGATCCACATCAGGACTGAAGAATACTCAAACTAAAGGTAGACTTGAAAGAGCTCAATGGCTAATAAAGTTTTAAATTTTTCTCATCTAGGAGTTTAGCCAATAGGCATGAATTACATACAATTACACTATGAAAAGGAATGCTGTTATTGCAGTTACTGTTGATGAAACAATCTGCTTGCAGCCAGCAGAAAGTCTTAAGACATTGTTTTTAGCAAGTGACTCTCGGATCTTAAAACCTGTCTAGGCATTTAAGTTTTATTTCAGTTTGACCTTAAGAACTTCTTATATCATTCTTAAATATTTGTAGATTCCTATATAGATATTTCTATTATATTTAAAGCAATAGACCTCCTATTTAGATACTTTAATCCTGTAATCCTACAATCCTGTAATTTTACCAAACTACAGAAATTCCTCTGCTCTCAGCTGCATGCATAATGTGTGTCTGTCAGCACAATTGGGCATGGAGTTTACTGCCTTCCATTTCCTTCCACTACTTTTACTTTCCATCCACTGTTCAATAATAATTGGGTAGTCCCTAGAAAATTAAATGCATAGGAATATCTTTTCAAGCCTAGAAAATGAACATCTACGTGTTTCCAGATTCTGCTTGAGATTTAACATAATCTCACTGTTTAGACAAACACACCTGTGAAGAGTTTGAACAGTACTACTGGCTGTCTACAGCTGGTGAGAACTCAGCTGTATAATGGAAGACAGCACAATTTGACTGTGAAGGCTCCAAATCTGTGTCTTGCTGCGTCACAGAAAATTCAGTAGTTCATGGATACCCACAAATAGATGAAAATATATTTTGATGCATCAGACTCCTAGTTTGTGATTCCTGTCTAACAGGAAAGGGGGTTTGCACAAATGCCAAGTCTAGTATGACCACAAAGGTGAAAAGAGCAGAAGACCTCTCTAGACTGGACATACAGACCATTGAAAGAGAAGCTGCTAGGTGTAAGCAGATCTAAATTCAAGGCACTAGCAACCTAGTTAAGAAAAAGCTGTTCACTTGCTTCTTTCAGCTGTAAATATTTTCCCTGTTTGAGGGGACAGCTTGATGGGAATGAGGCCCATGGAAACAAAAGCAGCCCTGAACCACGTAGCCCACGACGGATGTTGAACAGTGGTCTCTCCGGCAGTAGTGTGGAGGCATTCCAAGAGGCCTTTTCCCTTGGCTGCTGCCATCTAGTTTTTGGTGTTAATCTGTGCCCATGGCAGGGTTTTGCAAAGCAGAACAATGATCAGCTGTGTTCAGCTCGCCATTCTCATCTCCTTGTTGCAGGGAAGAGCATGCAGGGCAGGCCTGTATGAGCCTGATAAGGAAAAGAGGATTCAATGTGGCTGTGAAGAGAATCCACAGGAGGAGAATGTGCAGGGTTGGGCCAAGCAAGCAGTAGGACACAGCAGGGACCCTTAAATGGGATCTGGGAGGTTCAACACCAAAGAGACATCTCTGGAAGATACGCTCATGGAGCTGTTTGACTGGGTAGTGTGTGAGGGCTGAGAAGCCAAGGTTCAAAATGCAGTAAAGTTATTCACAGTTATCTGTGGCTGGTCACTTTAGGTCAGAAACCCCATGTCTGTAGTAGACAGTGAGTTTTAATCTTCGGAGTTGCAGCACAAGGGTTTTCTGGGGACTTTTGTTGGAGGTGCTGAATGGCTACAGAGAGGCAGTAGTCAGCTCATAGTCAGGCTGTAGCCAGTCCTTAGTTTCTTTTTCTCTTATTCAAACATGTAAAAGGATAAGGTAGATTTTATCTTTAGATATTTAATTGCAAATGGAGAATTTGGCTCTTAATAGTACAGAGACATCTTTATATTTAGTTACCAAAAATAGGGTACTGAGTAATGAACCTTGATTTGATTCTCATTTTTGTTATATTGCTTTTATACCTTTAAATATTTCAAGTGACTACAAAAACATTTCTTTCTCATTTTTACTACTGTTACTGTTAGTCTCTTCATGTTTTGAACTAGTTTAAGGTTACTTCCTTCCATCCCAAACATGACCAGATGTTATTGTTGCAGCACTTAGGACAGCACATGATATCACCCAACAGCTACGTGCTGATGTGCTGTGCATGTGTTGGGATTGGCTGCTTAGAACCATAGAACCATTAAAGTTGGAAAACACCTCTAAGATCATCAAGTCCAACTGTTAATCCAGCAGCACTGTGTTCACCACTGAATTATGTCCCCATGTAACACATTCAAATGCCTTGGGAACACCTTGGGGACGATGATTCCACCACTTCTCTGGGCAGCCTGTTCCAGTGCCTGCCAAAGTGAGGAAACGTTTCCTCATATCTAGTGTAAACCTCCTCTGGCACAACTTGAGGCCTTCCTACAAACTGAAATATTTTAAAAAATCTTGAGATATTCCAAGATGTCCACATGGTCATCCAGAATGATCTTTGAGAACACATCACCTCACATTACTTCACCTTTTACCAAGTGTTCTCCCATTTATGTAGACATGTAGTTTAGGAGAATGCAATGACAAAAGAACCATTATTTAAACTTTTGTGCTTAATTGTACTTTAGATTTTTTTTTAAAGAAGTTATTTCTGCTCTTTTATTTACATTTACACACATTTAAACCAGGCTAATAATATGACAGCAAGATGTGGTAAGGATCTGAATAAATACCCTGTTTTGGAAAAATCCAAAAGCATTTTTTTCCAACTTGCAGAAGTAGTTTCCAGGTCTCAGATAGGGGAAGAAGCAACATGGTACAGTATAAGAGAACCTTAATCCTTGTCTTCTGTCTAAATGCTGTTTGTACACTGGTGTTAGCACTGCACACCATACCATAGCCTTCATTTTAAGTTATTAAATATTTAAAGAACATATAAGTAGGACAGGATTCATTCTTCTTTTTTTTTTCCTTCATTTATTATTTGGTTATTTCCAGAATATTAACAGGGGATTTTTACACAAAATTGTTCTTGTTTTTTAACCTTGTTTCCTTAACTATAGACTATAGGCCTTTTTTGAGACTACACGTACCCATGGTTCATTTTGACACCTGTTTATCAAAACAGAACGTTAACATTTCTTTAAAACTATCACTGGTCATTTTGAAAGGTTTTTAACAATAATTCAGTTACTTGGTGCTTGCTGTGAGCGTCTCCGTTAAGCAGAATTTACCCTAATACTACTGTAATTAAGTAGTAGACTTTACCAATCATTCCCATTAAACTAACTTAATTCCCTGGGAGAAAACTCAATAAACTATCTGTCCTATTTTGGCAAGCTTCATTTCAGTAGGGGGTCCTTTTGAGAGTGGGAATGTACCCTGGGACACATTGCCAGGAAGCTGCTGAGAGCAGAGCAAGGGGATGGTTCTGCAGAAGAGATGAGGCAAAGTCAGGAGCCTGGGACAGATAAAAAGGCAAGAAAATTTGGTCCAGAGCCTCCCAGACAGCAGTAGAGGGATATGCTGTCTCCAAGTGCCAGGCTCTTGCATTTTAGGATGTGGAGAAAAGAGAAAGAAGAAAAGCTGCTTAATTAGAGAGTCACTGCAATAAACTTCAGTAGCAACATATTTTTGTGCTTCTATACTATATCGAATCTTAGTAGTCTTCTACCTAGTCTAATCTTCTCTGTACCACAGGCTTTAAGACTCAGATGCTTATTTTGCTATTGTTGATTTTGCTAAATTTATAACTCAACTTTAAGAATGGGATGTAGTTTTATTTTAAAACTTCATGTAAGAGAAATAATTTATTTATCTCCATTTAAGGTCATTCATGTAGCTCACTGCACTACAATACCTGACAGGCACGAGTTCTATACATGTGTTTAAGATGAGCAATTCACTATTAAATGTTATCCTCTGAGGAAAATTTTTCAATTAGTGCTTTTTATAATGATACTTCTTCTTATTTATGAAACATACATATTATAGACTAGGCAGATATAAAATGCCAGATTTAAATATTCAGCAATTTTGGAAGTAATTTTCTTCTCACTAGAGGTTAACGCTATCTTTTTTTATTCTAAAATAAAATTCAGTTTCTAAAATGTTGACACATAGTTTCACAATCATAGAACAAGCATGGGAAATTCTAGCTCCATCATTTTAGTGGCACATAAGGCTATGAAGGTGTTTGTGTTTATGAAGGTGTTTGCATTGTTAAGACAAGAATTTGGTAGTTGCAATGGGCACTGAAAGACTAGGAGGCTTGTGCTCTCTCTTTGACCATTTAAAAGTAAAATGTCCTGGAAGCTCATGGGTATTTTTTTTTTTGCCTACTACACATAAAACTATGCCTGCCTAAGGATAGTTAGCCTTAGGGTACACTGGTAGTGGAAAAAAGCACTGAGATGCTGTTGCTTGTGGAACTGTGGTAGCACTTTGTTGCACTCAGTATGTTGTCAAGATGTGCTGTCTGGACATACAAATGCATAAGATTATGAAAACATCAACAAATGCTTTCCATAAGACTTGTGGATGCCATAGTAGGCAGTTATTTGGAATAACAGTGTACTGTAGAGAAAATCCTAGTGTGAAATGTCACATTTTGATGGTGTCAAAATCTGTTTGTTAATTAAAAATGCAGACCAAGGTACCATATCATAGTAACAATAACAATATTTTAAATTATTGGCTATCTTCATTAAATAAATAAATTACATAAAGGAATGGACCTGTGGATTCAGTTAAGACAGTGGCTGCTTGCTGATCGCTTTCATACGGTGTGGTGGAATGATCAAAATTCCAAAGATAGTTCCCTTTCCATCTGAATATGTTTGAGAGAAGTAGCCTATAAATTTTCAAGAAGGATGGAAATTAAAGTTACTTCTGGTTGTTTCATTGCCAGCCAAATTAACTGTGTTGTGTGAAAGTGTGGGTTTGAACATTTTGAATAGAAAAAACCCTCTCAGTATTTCTAGTAAGTATTGTTAGTACAGTATGTGTGAATACATAAATATATTAAAAATGGATATTTAAAAATAAACATGTAAAAAATAGTAACTATATGTACGTACTTATATATATACACACACAATGTAAGTGATTGTGAGCATATAAAAATAGCATATTCTAGTCAGAAGGAGGTATTGACTGTTACTCAGTCTTAAAAATCTGTTTTATTTTAAATACCTTAATTTTGCTGAACTTTCCTCACCATTCGGCTGTAGTTCCTTTTCTAATGATGTTGAAGTATCCCATGGCCAGTAGCAAAATGAGTCCTTTTCCAGATGCAACAAATCTACTTTGCACTATCAAAGTATGGGCAAAGAAAATCACAGCTTGGCCTGAGAAATTCAGTGCTGACTGAAGCTTATAAATGCTCTGAGCCTAATTTATCAAGTCTGGAGAGCAAGTTCATCAGTCTAATCCCCTGGTGGCTCCTCAGACTCCAAGGAAGCTCAAAAGACAACCAGCTCCAGCCATTAAGGCTCCAGAGCAAAGGGCACGGGAGGCACCGTTGCTTGCTGTCCTTACCTTCCCTAGCAGCCCCAGACCCCAGCAAGGCCTGCACAGCCAGTACTCTACCTGATGATGTTACTTATTTATAGGTTTATCTGTGTGTCCTGATATTCCATACATAGCAAATTATATGCATAGCCTCGCTGGGTTTATAAGGCTTCATATTTATATTGTTTTGCTGGTTGCAGCAAGGAGGGGGTCAGTCTCTTCTCCCAGGTAACCAGTGTCAGGACAAAAGGAATCGTCCTCAAGATGTGCCAGGGGAGGTTCAGGGTGGGCATCGGAGGAATTTCTTCACGGAAAGGATTGTTAAGCATTGGAACAGTCTGGAGGGTTTCACCATCCCTGGAGGTGTTCAAGGAATGACTGGATATGGCACTTAGTGCCATGGTCTGGTTGACAAGGTGGTGATCAGGGAAAAGACTCGATTTGACTTGGTGATCTCAGAGGACCTTTCCAACCTAAATGATTCTGTGATTCTGTAATAATCATGTCCCATCTTAAATAACTTAAAATTAATTTATAAACTTTTGCCCCCTTTCTTTTTACTAATGCATTTTAATGTGTTTGCAAAATGCTTGACAACTTCTGAATCATTAAATATAGGTTTTGAGCTCTTTTAACATATTTAGGAAATAATTGAGTTTTGCATAGACAAAATACTGTCCTTTCTGTGCTGTAAGGGAAGGATAGCACTCTGAACACTACTGATGCATTTAGGAAAAACTACATAACATAGGAGATATCATCACAGTTTATGTAGATTATTCTCACTCTGAGAGTATGTTTTATAATTTAAAATTCTTCCTGTCATAGAATTCTTCCTGTCACATTATATCTTGTTTTTGACACTTGATTTCTGAAATGCATAGAAGATAGTATTTTTAATAAAAGCTTTATATATGTTAGTAATTATAATTATTATTTATGTATTTATTTAAAAGCATATCACATTTCCCAAAATATTTCTTTTTCTTTGAAGCTTTCTTTTCTGCATGACAGTCTCTGATCTGGGGGATGGGTGGCCACTTTTTTTAAACAAGAAACTGGAACTCCTGCCATGTGTGAGGACATTAAAGACAAGTTTAGGGGAGCTGAGGGAGGTGTGCCTCGAAGCTGGGGAGGTGAGGAAGGATTCTTCCCTCTCTCCCTCTCCTGCAAGCTGTTGTCCTCACTTTGGGAAGAAAACTGGGGCAAATTAGCATAAAAGAAAGAGAGCAATAAATCAGAAAACAATACTACATTCAAAATATATTAATTCCTTCTTTCCTGCTTGTGTTGAAGCAGGCCTGGTTCTGCTATTGCTAATTTTTAATTCTGCAGTGGACCTTATGTTACATCTTAGTCTTACTGCTTTGCTTTTACACTGTTTCTTCCTCTTGGATGCAGTCGCATTTACTACATTAAATATTGGATTTTGTTGTTTATATTTGTTAAATTCCAGATCATATTCTTCTCTTTTGGGATCCAGTATTTTACCTTAGTCCTGTTTCCCTTCTCACTATGGTCAATTCACCTTCTCCAAGTCAAAATACCATCTTAATCCTGCACACATCTGTGGTGGAGGATTTTCCTTCCTTCTTGGATCCACCTGGATCACAAGCCATGGAACGACATGAAGGATTGCATTAGGTGAACCTTCCAGACTCAGCAAGGTATCGGCAAGGGAGATTTAGGTTAGCTAGGAGAAAGAACTTCCTAATGTTAATGAGAGTGAAAAGCTGGAGGAGATTCAGGAGGTTGCAGTAAATCTGTGGCTGGTGTGTTTCAGAACAGGCTGGACCAAGACGACAGGAGTGGTGTAGGCGCAGCTGAGCTGTGGCGTGGGGGAAGGAAAGGGAGCAGATGACCCTGTGGCTTTTGGCAGCCTGATGCTGAGAAATCTGCAGCCAACTTCACTTGTTTGGCTGCCCAGAAATGCCTGCAGGTAGCTAAAATCTTTCAAGATTGGCTTTAAAAGGAGCAGAATGAGACACTGTTTTTTTGTAGAAGATGGCAGATGGGACATTACAGGAAGCTAGACAGTTGGTCATACCAGTATAGGATACTGGTTTCAAAATCTAATTGAAATATAACAAGGGCTAGCTGAGAGATAAGGGAGTAAGCTGCTATATTTCTTTGGCATGTCCCTTCCCAGTTGCCTGCATGTTTTTTTTCTTCTTCTGAATATTCTCCGTTCCCACTCCACTTTCTTGCTAACTAAAGTTAGAATTATAGCCAATATAAAATCAGTGTAGCTTTTTCAAAACATTGCTTCCAGTTCTACTGAGGGCATTGTTTCTAAGTTTTCTGTACTTATTTTTTTTAAGGAAATATAAGGGTCATTGTCTCAGGATTCTAAGGATCATCGTCCCCGGTTTTTGTGCCATGCATTTGCAGAGTGAGAGCAATAGTATGGCATTTTCAGGATGCCAAGTGTTTGCACTTTGATCTGGCAGTACAGCATGCCTCAGGGAGTAAGCTGAATCTTGATTTGTATAGTCAGTCATTCACTATCAGGTACCAGAGCCCCTATTAGACCGGCTGAAAACCAGAGAATACACCATGGGTTTGGTATGGAAACATTTGCAGGGAGGCTTTTGGCATCACCAGCATCCTCAGAGTTCGTTTTGTGCTTCTGTGCTAGTAAATCTCTTACATGCATACAGAAGTGATACCTGTGTGCAGTGGTGACTGCATATACACTGATTGCTTTTGAAACCACTTTTCCCCACCCCAGCACATTCAGCAGTGGAAAATAAGAATAATATACATGTTTTGAAACTTGACCTCACAAATGTGAGACCACTTGGTGTAGTTGTAACTCCTTAACATTCTTTGCATTCCCTGTCCCAAGTCTGGTTGTTAGTGCTTGTTGCAGGGTTTAAGTGGCTTTGTAGTAGCACCTATAAGCTTGCTCTGGCTAGTAGCATACTTGGGACTAAACGGACTTCCTGGCCTCTAATAAGTATTTTCTTGTCAGTCATACCAAAGATACTTGACTATCTTTTTGTTCACTATTTCTGCCATAACTGAGAGGTCTCCTGAACTCTTCCGAAATACAGTCATGGCATTCTCATTGTTTTCTGTCCTTCTTTGCTATGCTGTTGGAGCACAGCATCTTGCACTTGCAGAGTCTCCTCTGGAACAATTGCAAGGTGTGGTGAAGTAAAGAGTTTCACAGGGTGGAATTTGCTGCCATGACTCACTGCAGCCTGGTATTCAACCTCATGAGAGCTACAGTAGCACGCTGCCTTGATATTCTCACTTGAAATCTGGATTGGGATAACAAGGATGGTTGAAGTTATGCAGTCAAGGCAACACAGGGCAAATCTCTTCCAAATTAAGTATGTGTTAGAGGTCACAGTTGTATGTCTGTATTTTTTAATCTAGGTGGTTTTCTGTTTCCATGTGTAATATTTGAAAAAAATATAAAGCAATGAAAGGGACTGCACAATGATCACAAATTTCCACCAGTGATTAATAGTGCACTTCGGACTTGATTTTACCTAGCACTGAGCACTAGCAGGAGGTGCTGAGCACCCCAAACTTCCATTCAGAGCAGTAGGGTTAGGTATGCTTAGCATTTTCCTACATTGAATGCTGCAAGTACAGCCTCTCCATAGAAGATAAATATTTGTTACTTATATGACCTTGAAGATGGGACTGGTTTGATAGGGTTAAGGTCAATGAGTATATTATTTTTAGACAAGATACAGAATACTTGGATGGTTCTGCTTTATTTTAGTGTGTTAACATCTGGCAGCATTCTGTGTTCCATATGCTGCTGATTGTCCTGATACATTCATCTTCAGTGATTATCAAAAAGATTTCAGTGCTCTGGAGTTAATAACACATTTGAGAAGACAAATACATGAAGATAAGTAGAAAAGCTGCCTGTAGGTTTCTGTATAGAAGACCGATATTTTTGTAATCTTGGCAAGTATGCTATTAATTCAGAAATGTTTTTTAAATTGACTTAATTAGCTAATTTCTGTAAAGGTGAAAAATACTGTCTTAGAATTCAATATTGTTGTCACAATAGACATAGAGAATATTGCTTCTTGGAATTCTGATTACGCCCTTTTAATTCTTCACATTGCAACATGGCTAATTTTTGCTAATGGTGATAATTTTGATAAATGGTGATAAAATTTTGATAATAGTTAAGGGGATTTTAGATTTGCACCCTTTTCTCAAGTATTATTTTTATATGGCTTGGGTCTGTGAAAGTTTAGCTATGCTTCTGCTGTTTCATTACAATAAGTACAAACATAGCTATCAGCTGTTTTTATGGTTTTTTGGTTTTTTTTTTTTTTTTGGTTTTTTTTTTTTTTTGGTTGTTTTTTTTTTTGTTTTGTTTTGTTTTTTTGTTTTTTTGTATTGGTGTTTTCAGTTTTCCTAGGTTGATAAATTTTTTTCCTGGGCTATAAACTATTATTTTCATTCTGTGCTGTTTTGGCCTTACATGCTAGCAGCTTAAGGGGAGAAAGACTTCAGAGTTTCATGTAGAATTTGCCACATCAAAGCAGGTATTCCCTTTTACCGTACCACCTTCTTTCTGAGAATGCAGAAACCCTACCACAATCAGAACTAATGGTGAAGCAAAAATCAAACTAAGCCAGATATCTGTCAACCTTGTCTCTTGTGGCTTTTGCCACAGCCTATGCTTACATTAGAGACCAGTCCTCTAGGCTAGCCCAGTGCGGGGCTGCCCCAGTTCCTACGAGGAATAGTTCAAGTCAGGAAACAGCTGTAGGGCTCACAGCCTAGAAGGATGAACCTTTGCTTCCAACACCTCCTGTCAGACAGTTCCTTGCTGCTCTGGTCTCTGCTGGGAGGGGAGGGTGCCGTGAAATCAGCTGTGGCCATGGCTCTTGAGCCAAACCCTAGCACCAGGGTCTGTCAACACAACATGGTATGGGATGTCTGGTCTAAGGAGACATCAGGAAAGCAGCAAGAAGACTGAAGTGGCAGTTTGCCACAAAACAGAAGGTACAGAACAAACTAAGGTAGCAATGTTGTTCCTAAATATTTCTCTCTTAATTCAATATCTATCATTTCAAAGAAAAAAATGAAGGCAGCAAAGTCTCTTGGGGAACATAACATACCCTGACCCACTATTCAGATAAAACTTGTTTTGTTTAATCATACACAAATTTGGTTAGATCTTTGCAGTGACCACTCTTCCTGTTGCCAATATCTATTAATGATAATTACTGCAAATACTATACTCACTCAGTGATAGCATCACATCATGGTGAGGAAGATTGTGATCTTATCTAAACCTATTCTGTTTAACTCTGACACTCCTTCTATTATAGTGGGGCCCCGATAAGATCATGCCTGTTAGGATCAGACATTAGTTGAAATCAATATTTGAAAATGTGCCTGTTTTTGCTTAATAGCAAAGTTAGTGTGAGGGTCATAGTGAGATCATTTGTTGGATGAGATTGTACAGCTTCATCTTGTAATGGAAATGTGTTCCTTGCTTCAGCTGCTGGTGAAAAGTAAAAACAAGGGCTCTTTGAAAGCTGTACAGCTTTGCTAATAATCACTGTGTGAGGAAGATACAATCATTATTGTGATATTTAACATCTGTAGTGCTGCAGCCTGTTGAGGTTTGAGTCAGGAACTAATTCTCCTTTTTGCTAGACTCTGGACCTGATATTAAAAAGACAGCTGCTAGCCTCAGCTAGCTTAGGTCCTGGTTTTAAACCAGACATGAACACAATGGCAACAAGTGAGTGTGGAAGCCAAAAGCTAAAATGGCAATGATTAAGATTAGTATAGTAACAGTTATGTCACACTAAAGCAGCAGACGTGAGTTTTTTAGAGATAGGGAACGAAAAATGCAGTGAGTTTGCAGATGACTTCAGAGAATTCTTCCTATATGCATTAATCTAGTGGAAGAAAATACAAATAAATTGGGAGTATTTATTTAGATAGAAATTTTTAAACTTATTTTCTGATAAAGAAGGATGTAATCTAGATCAGTGATGATGAACCCTTTTGGAGCTTGGTGCCAAATTTATTTTAAAAAGCTCAGAAGCTCTTGTGCTGCCAACATTAATCTCCCTGTAACAAATTTGGCACCAGTGCCAGCTGTTTATAGATGGAGATGAATAATCAGAAAACACAAAGCACCAGAATGATGTTTTGCTGAAAAACATGGTTACTCTTAATGTGAAACTTTCCAAGATTTAGTCAAAGAAACCAAAGCAGAGCACAGAGGGTATTGTATGGGATATATGAGACCTGCAGTGCCCTTTTCTCCTTAAAGCCATTAATTTTTATTCTCCAGTAAATAAAAAAGTACAACAGAGTAGATAAAAAATGAAAAGTGAATAGTGAATGACCCATTGTTTTGATGGCAGGACTGCAAAATGTGAGTGGCACTAGTTCTGTGCCTAAGGTTGGCATCAAGGGGCCTCATGCATAGGTTCCAGTGCAAGGCACATTCCCTGAGCACTAGACTGCTGTAGAGAAAATGATTCAAGTGATACATTAATAGATCTGTTAAATCATTCCAGTGTAGAATTTTAAAATTTTTTTTAAAAAATTAGAAATTTCCACATTTTTCCAGAAATTGAGGTCTGTTTGAATACCCATCTCATTATTTAGATAAAATGCTAATATTAGTGATGTGCTAAGACCTGGGAAGTGCTTACCAACCATACCCATTTCAGTAATGACACTCCTCACTAACTGTATCTGATCATAATCTCCAACTTTTTGTGGTTTCACTTGGATTTCCTTTGCAGTTCTCAACTTGATTACAATTACTCGCATTTGACACGCCAGTCACTAAATTAATCATTGTGTTTTCTGAAAGAGAGGAATGTGCACATGACAGGAATGATAGTTTTCACTAGGCAAAGTCAGAAAGTTTTTAATTCAGAATAGAACATATATAGTATTGTGATCTCTGCTAATTATTTATGTGTATGTCTTTACCACTATCACATATGTGCCAACTGGTAGTTATGAGGAGGTGTAAGTTTAATTTATGTTTGTTCGAACATGAAAGTAAGTGGAATGACAAATGAATAAATCATTGCACCAGTGTTAGCAGTAAAAGCATGACTGAACTCACTATCATCATATTGCCTTTTGATTCAATTAAATACCACTGCTTACTGTTTTAATATCATATATGAAAGCACTGTAAATTGAAATTAAAAAGTCATCAAGGTGCATTTCTATAGATGAAAAATTTCCCCTATAAGATGTGTATAAGGATATTTGAGTGTTTTACCCATAAAAAGTGAGACATTTCTTGTCTTCATTGAACAGTGCATACTTTTAGATACAATATGAACAATAAAGATATAGATGTTATTTTGCAAGAAGCAAGGTGGATTTTGCCATCAATATGCCTTCTTTCTCCCTATATAAAGAATAGTGAAGAGCCATAATTTTACTTTCATAATAGCAAACTATTCCACTTATTCAATTCTTTAGTTCCCAGCATTGGCCACATACAGCAAGTGTGAGACATTCTGTTCATCTTGTGTGACAGTGCAGTCAGTTCACTTTAAATCTGACTCCAAAATAACTAGATTAAGAAGCAACAAGAGAGGATTAAAATCAATTATACCTGCATAAATAATGGACAGCAGTATTTGTGACTATTTATTTGAATTCTAGTGTTTTAATTGTTGTAACTTTATTTTTTTGATTTGCGCTTTCTGCGCCAAGAAGCTTCTGGTATCCAGTCTAGCCTATTAAATGTCACAAAACAGATAATCCTGCTGTTATTGCAATGCCTGAATCAAGATGGCAAAGAGGAAATCCCTTCCTGAAAGAACTTATAGACAAAGAACAGGAAACATTTTCTAATGGAAGATCACGGCACAAAGAAATTAACAGACCTGCCTGACAGCACACTGGAGGTCTCAGGTTTCCTACAGGTTAGACAATCACCTGTGTGATTAGATTATTCCCTGGAATGATGAGCAGGCACCCAAAGAGTTGTACATTAGCACTCCGAGAACTGAACTAATTTTTATGCTTTTTATAGGAAAATTGTTACTGAAAAATAGACATCTAGGAATCCATCTGTTCACAGACAATGATACAAAAGAAGACTATACTTCTTATGTATGTTATATGCAGGTCTTAACTATAAAGAAAATGCAAATACACAACAATGCTTCTTTGAATGCATTCTCAAGTGTACCACCTATGAAAAATAAAAGAAGATCAGTAAACTGATACATAAGTCAAGAAACAATTACTCTGCAACAAATTCCCGTCATTTCATAACTGATTCCTTAAAATCTGAACATGAAGGTGTATAAAAAAATCCAGATTCGCAAAGTAGGATCCCCTATAATGTAAAGGGATGATTAAACCAATAGATAGTGCACTGGTGTGCATAGTCTGGATTATGTCTTTGAAAAAGAGAAAATGCTTGATGATGGTGTAGGAGCACTATGTTTCCAATAGGCCAGTCAGTCAAATGCAAATACAGTTTATAATAAAAGAGCTGGTTGGCATAGTAATTGGGAAATGAATGTTATTTGTAGCTCCATATTTCTGTCTTTAGGAGTCTAAGAACTAGGAGGTTGGTATTGATAAGAGGGTTTGTGTATAAATCCTTTGTAATGAGGCTGTGCCTCTTCAGTCATTTGTATTAATTTTAACTTTAGATATGAACATCATTCTCTGAAAGGGGTGACAACTAAAATAACTAATTTCACAAATGTCTAGGGAGAAAAAAAATTACTCATTTTAGAAAAAATATCCCTGCTTCCTGTTTGATTGTTTGGGTGGGTTTGGGTGGGGTTGTTCTGTGGCAGAGGGAGTTTGAGAATGCATACAGGATCACCTTATAGCTGTGTAAGGCATGCACTACAGATTATCACTGCATTTGTGCAGATACTGACAAAGATGAGTTCAGGTTTGGATGAAGGAAATTATTCTGCAGGAGAAATACCAAGCATGTATCTTAAAAGGTATAAAAGTCCTTGCAGTCCTTAGCTCAGGTCGAAAACTCTCCAAGTGCCCTGAGATCTTCATCAGCTTCAGCCATTGGTGGTACTCTCATGTTTGGTTTTTTCCTGTTGGCCTATTTGGGTGATTATTTAGCAATGTATTTGACAGTTTTTTCTGTTCCATGTCTTCATGCATACACCCCTATTTGACATCTTGTTCATATTCTGAACTTTTGAATATTTCTGTAAGATCACCTGGAATGCAGAACTTGAGGGTCTTAAAGAGTAGAGAGTCTGGAGCATTGTGGAAAGGTGAAGTTCTGTCAGTGGCTTTGGTTGCCTTTGTCTTGTTACTCTGTCCATGCCCCAACAGGTCTCTCCCTTCAGCATCATTGCAGCCACATGGATTCCCTTGGTTCTTCACTTTCCTGTCCCACATATCCTGATAATTATCTCTTATTTATATTTCTGGTACTTGCCTCTTAGCCTTTCTCCTCACTTTCCAATCTCTCCTTTTTCATTCTTTCATCTGTGTTTCGTTCTCCTTTCTCTAATTTCTCTGTCCTTTTTCTTATTGATCTTCAAGACCTTTTTGTAATGTTCAAGGACTTGCCCTTCCTTCATTTCCAGCTCCACTCCAAACAGGTAATTTAGAGATAATTGCTTGGAAGTAGCATTTAGAACTGATTTTAAGGATTTTTTTTAAAAAGACTGAATGGTAATTTCCTGTAAATTAGAAATATATGATGAGTTTCCCTGTTCAGGATAGCACACCCATTCCTTAGGCCAGTTGTAGGTTTGACTTGAAAAGAATCCTTGTACTTTTATCACTGTCTGCTACTTCGCTGCTTATGGGGACATAATCGGTTTTCTGTCTTTGGGCATTAAGTCAGCACAGCAGAGAGCAAGAAGAAATCTCTTACTTCTGCCCCTGCCCAAGTTTAACATTACACACAATTAGTCAGGTGTATTAAGGGCTTACTGTGCCATCTTCTGCTTAAGCATCAGACTTGGGTACTACCAGAGGCATGCTAGCAGACTCGATGGACCAGTGGACTGATCTTACACAGTAAATCCCATGCTTTTGTGATATGTTGACAGACCCTTACCTCAAACAGTGCTAGCAGGCACTGCTGTAATAAAACCAGACTGGCTCATTATTTACTTCTGAGATTTTCCATAAAAGCAGCATAAATGTTAATGAATAAATAATCTTTTCCCAAATTTCTTACAATAACTGAGCTTACCCGAGGCAGGTTGTGCTGCTGTAGATCAGGGTTTGAAAAATGTGAGAATTCCTTATTCCCAGTAGTACATTGGGAGGAAAAGTTTGTCACTCCCATGTCATTTTTTTCTCTGTAAGGTGTTGAGGGCTACAGTTTCTTGTCTTTACACATCCTTGCCATACTAAATCACTCACTAAGAGCTAACAAAAATTTTAGAGGAAAGGAAGATAACAGAGAAAAACATGCAAAATATTAGTTAAATTAATAAAATAATCCCACTTCCCTGATCTTGTGTGCAGAAAGAAAAGAAGAAATTGAATTGAAAATGCATTAGGTAATGCCTGATCTAGGAATTAATCTGCTTACTTACACACAGCAGAGATACAAATTCTCTTGAGATAGCTAACTTGGTTTCTGATGTGGTATAATCCATGTTTACACATGTTGCACTGAATTGTAAAGAGAAAAGATTCCTGTGTAAAATGAAGCAGAGATGGAAAGCAGAATGATAAAAAATGTTTTTTAACATAAAGTGCTATTCTCTTCCTCACCATTCAAAAGGGCACATTAAAAGAAATATGTCACCTTTGATCTGAACTGGAAAAAGGTGCTTGTTTTAATTGAATCTCTTTACTTCATAAGCTTTTAGCTACATTTTTGGCTGACAGAATAAGGCTGCAGGAAAATGTAAAGTTATTGTTGTTCAGCCTCAAATGAAATTAAGAGGCTGAAATAATTCTTTCAACATGTCATATACTTTAATACATTTAGTTTGAGTAGTGCACTTTATTCCTTTGCATTTGGATCACTCCTTAGGTATTTGTCTTTACTGGGAAGTAAATGTCCTGTTGCCACAGCTTAACTGACCTGTGCTCTGGGAAACAATATTGTTTGAGATAAGTTTTGTGGAAAAACTTCACATAGAGATGGCCATGTCATTATCTGTGCCTATCTAGAAATTTTTAGGCTCGGATGACTCTGGTTTCCTTGAGAATATGGCACACCTTCTTGCCTTCTTTTAGAACTCATCTTTGTAAATGAATTAGAGAAGTGTTTCAATTTTGAGAAGGTTTAGAATTTCAGACACATTTCATTCATGAAAGGGGGGGTTCATCTTAAAGGAGTTTTGCAGCTTTTCAGATTAAAAAAAACCCCAAACAACAAAAAACAAACACAAAAAAAACCTCTCCCAAACTCTCAAAAGAGAAGATGTAGATGATCTAAGAAGAATTGTTCAACAAGTTGTCTGAAGTACAAAATGAGATCATGGCTGCCCTGTCTGTGATGAGCAGAGGAACTGCTGATGTGTCTCGTTGTACCTTTAACAGTGAGTGTAAGGAGATGGAAATGGTGCCTGAAGCCCTGAAAGCTGGAGCATAGAGCCATAAGTGGGATGCTTGCAACCCTCATAAAGGTGTCAATGATGAAATACAACTCTATTTCATATTAACTGTGTGTAATTAAAGTTTAAAACATTCAGGACTTGTGAAAGTTAAAACTCTTCATGCAGCAATTAGTAAAACATGCTATTATATTTGGGGATCTAAATAGTGACATAGTAAAATATGTACTCTAAAGATGAAAAATACTGTGTAAAGTGAGACAGTACTGACATAACATTGCTGTGAAATCCTTACATTCTGTAGATCCTGGATTTTTCATATTTTTTGTGGGTTTTAGTTTGTTGGGTTTCTTTGGTTTGTGTTTTTTTTTTTTTTTTTTTAGTTTGTCCATACAATTTCTCTATATTCAGAATCTCAGCAGTAAAAGACAGGTGGAATTTTCTGGAATCCCACTGATTTTCATATGAAGTTATGAATACACTGAATACCCTAAGTGTATTGAATACAATTGGAATAGAAGACTTATCACCAAAATATATAGCTATTATTTTTTCATATCCAGCCTTTGTATCTTTTGTAACTTTTTTCTCGACTCTGAATATGTAAATTAGAAAGGTGAAGTCAGAGCAGAAAAGAAGGGAGTTATAAAAAGCCTGAATTTTCCACCAAGTGAGAAATTTCTTTCAAAATGCCAAAGCATTTGGGTTGTATGTCTGAAGAAAACCTCTTCCCACAAGTGTCAAAAGGGCTGTGTGTAGAGGAGGTCATTTCTATGACATACCATGAAGATCCATTTTTCACCTGAACTTCTCTATTATCATACTGGGTTAATACTTTTTAGGATTGTGAAGCCTGGAGTGCTTCATTATATTATAACTATTAGGGTTTTAGTAACATTGCACTGAATTTTAATAATTGAGAAGATGCTGAACATCTCGGCTCAAAGAAGCTATTTCAGTCTGCTGTGCTGACAAGGAAAATAACAACAACAACAGCAGTGAGATAACCAGTAAAAAAATATTGTTTATCCCTAAAGAAAAATATGTGTAACTTGGTGGTGTACTGCAGCTCTGTGCACCTGTCTACAGCCGCAGTGCTTAGGAGAAACATCTGTATGAAACCAGATGTTTCTTAAAAATTGTTACAATTTACCTTCATTTAGTGTTCTCTAGAAGCAGCCTGGGGTTACATTTAAACATTTCAATATGGTCTAGATTGAATTTTATTTCTTTTTCAGTGGACACTGATTTTAAATGTAAGCAAAGAAATAGATACTATCAGAAAATTAACCTAAAATCAAAACTTTATGGTGAACTGTTTGCTTGCACATTTTTAGAAGAAAGGTGACATTAATCATGAGGCCTTTTTAAACCAAGGCAGAGAGAGGGGAAAGTATGATAACATGCATTAAAAGACTAATGATTGCTCAATCGAACTTTTGCTGGCACCTCCTTAATCACTTAAATCATGATGCATGTTGTACATTGGAGAGTAATTTCAGACCTGGTATAGGGCTGCTTTCTTCTAATGTGGGTGCTATGAAGTTTGCACCCTTTTTGAGCAGAAAAATATCAATGGGGTGGGAGGAATAAGGTAGGTCATTATAAGTTCTCATCAGTGATGGACGAGTCAGAGAGGTAACAGCAAACACTGCTGCTGAGACAGCATCAGTGTATGGCTTGTAACTCCCCACTGAACCACAAGGATTTGGGATTGCATGCCCTGAGACACAGAAGAAACAGAGGTGAGCTCAAAATGAGTTTGACAATTCTGTTACACTTGTAAGCTGTTGAAGCAACCCGCGTGTTCCTACATCCACAGCAAAGTGACCTCTGCTGAGAACAATGCAGATTCCGCATTCATGAGATTCAAATCCTCAAACTTAACGGGCAAGACCCCATGAGGCTTGATGTATTAACATTGAATGTATTGTTTTGAATAGAAGTGTAAAAGCCTACTGCTAGTCTGGTTGTTGGTGTTACTGGGCTTTGGTTTTCAGTGTGCTGCTTCGTGGCCTGATTTTGCAGGTCCTGCAGGCTGTGCACAGCTGCTGAGCACTGATGATGGGTAAAGTGACACTTTAAGCCAGTGTCTCTGTGCTTAAAGGCTTGGATTCCTGGAGATCGCAGATCACTTTTGGGTTTACCCTTCTTCCAAACTTCATTCAGGCAAAGGGGGAATGAATTCTGAGGTTTATTCATGTAAGCCAAATCTGTCATCAAGGAGAGTGAACCACGGTAGATCCCGAAGCATCATTTGAACTCCATGGATGTGCTGGCTCCAGATTTCAGTATTAAGTGTCATTGGGAGCAAGGACCTGTCTATTGGTGAGCTGGGCTCCTCAGCATATTCTCTGACAATCATGACAGGGGTTCTTTAGATTTCTTTTTTGTGTGTGCATGGCAGAAGAATGGGAGAACACTGGCAGTATAGCCCTTGCAGCTGTTGAGGTGTCTGAAAAAAGTACATACATACATCTATCTATATCTATAGATTTACATATGTATATGTGTATATGTATATATATAAACATATGCATATTTTTTAAACCTTGACAGAATCAAGTGTGGGTGGCAATGTAGAGTTTGGGAATGCTCTTACTAACCATCATATTTTTATACTTAGATGAGGTAATCCAAAACAATGTTATTTGTTTTATGGCTGCACCACCAGCACTGTGCAGTGATACTAAAATCATCAAAAATCCAGATTAATGTTGAATGAAGCAGTTTACTAAATTTTATTAACAGATAATTAAGTATCAAAAATTATGTATCCTGCTTCCAGAAAGAAAATAGAGTATGAGGTGCTAGAAGGTGAAAATAGGAGACAATAAAACCTGGTTAGGTGATTTTTTAAACTGTCTAAAATAAAAAAGAAAAAATATAAATATTTTAAATTAGTCCTCAAAATGCAGGGAGCTTAGCTGTAAAATTCCATCTGATCACTATTAGGCTTACATGAGATTACAAAAGCCTACTGATAATAGAGTTAAATTCAATTTCAAAGCACTGCGGTGAGGACACGGAAACTGTAACAAGCCAGTAGTACTGTTTGGGTGAAAAAGAGTGGATACTTTGGGCATAAAAACAGTGAGTCAAGAGGATGCTGTTTGCACAGTAATTGACTGTAAGGGTAATTTTTGTGATATATTGTTTTCAGGGTTTAGATAAGGCATGAAAATAGAAAATCAATAGTGTAATAAAGGAGATTTTCAGGACTTTGATGGGTAAGGAGGGGGCCTTTGGAGGTCATACCCAATTATCAAAGATCTCTGTTTACCTTGATTTTATATTCTGATTAATTTCTGAGCCAAAACCTGGGCAGGTGAGGGTTACTTTCCAGTCTTGCTTTCATCGTTAAATAGATTTCCGAAGTGCCTGGGTATATGTGTACAAAGTTAACTATGCAGTCATTGCAGCAATTCAAACCCACACCGAGTAAGTCAGAAGAGAAAATTCTAAAGGGAAATATACTGAGGCTACATGTCAGATGTTTCTCTCTTCTTTTCTCTCCCTCTCTTTTTATGCACACAACACCCATATGCACATGCACATATATTAATATATATAATATATGCAGATATTGATGGAATTCTATGAGTTGAAAGAGAGGGAAGATGTCTTTAAGGATCCATATCTCTCGCAGCAGATATACGTTATTATCACTGAAATGTGGCCTTCAGTCTTGAAACAGTTAAAAGAGTTCTACGGCCACAAAAGAAGAGATTTCTTCAGAATTATCTCCCGCCTCACATTTGCTCTTAGGCAAGCAGTTTAAAAAAGCCCAGTGATTGAGCCAGTGATCCAATTTGAAATGCAGAAATGATTAGAGCTGCTTGCCTCATTTCATATCGAAATTCTCTGATTTATGACAGGGCTGCAGCCAAGATCTATCTCCAAAGGGAATTAGTGTGCAAGTTTGCATATTTTTGTTATTTAGGTTTCTGATAGCAGCTGCTAGCTAGAAATACTGAACTGGGAGGTGGTGGTGCAGGGTTTTTCAGCCATTGGAGCAAAGAAAGATAAGAGCCTTATGTTTAGGACATTTAGACCCCTTGACCATCTCACCATACAGTAATTTTTAAACTTGGATTGCAGTAATACAGGAATCCAGCGGAATGGTTAATTGTAGTTGTGGAGAAAGGAATTACCAAAATTCTGTCTCCATGTTTTAACTAGGGGAATTTTAATGAGGCATAAAACTTCAATCATGCGACTGACCTGTGGGGCAGAGTGTAGAACATATAATGAAACAGAAATAGAATTCTGAAAAAAAATTATTACCTTATCTGGAATTTACATGAAGTGTTAACAGGAAATTATGCAGCGGTTATAAATGAAAAATATGGGATTTAATGTACTTATTAATAAAGATTTGTTACATACATGATACCAGTGTCCCAAATCTGCTGTCCGCAGCTGTCCCCAATTTCTTATTTCTGTGTCCTCAAATGCATTTAGTGTCTTATTACTCCAGAAGCTAAGGCCAATATCCATTTAACACCAGTGTCTAAGACAAACGGAAACATCTTTGTGTAGGGGTCAAGGACTGAGGAATTTCCCTTTTCTATGGCCTTCAGACAGTCATAAAATTCTGGTTCTTTTAATTGTGAATTCAGTTAATGTTTTCTTTGGATATGTAAACCTTCTGCGATGAGGAGGAAAGAATGAGCACATGGTGGCTCTTAAGTAAAGGGGGGGGAAAAAGCCTTTTCCACTGAATGAAAAATGAGTAACTGCTGAATTATGTGAGTATTGCACTGAGCAAAGAAATCACACTGTGAAAGTTTATTACCTTAGCTACTGTCCAGCTCCATATGGAGTCATTATGGCCTAGAGTCTCAATAGTGCTCCTGAATTGACCTCACTATAATGCAGCTGTGCTTCCAGGTACTAAAACCTTTCTCATATTTCACTGAATATTCCCTGGGAGATCCAAGGTTATTGTAGTAAAAACTTTAAAATTTCATTACTTTGTTCTTTGACAAAGAATTTGGTAAGAAGATCCTATAGCCTCCAAATGAAAATGTGTGAGTTATTTCTTTTAAATCTGTTCTTCTTGCACACTTTTATTTTTGCATTCCTACCCTTGTTATTCATGGTAAATCTGCCAAGCGAGCTGATCATGTTTAGGTGCATTACACAGTTACCTAAGTAACCCACTTTCCTTGTAAAGTCTCTCTGAGCATAGTGCTGACCTTAAAATACCACCGTGATATTGCACTTAAAACAGCACTGACACTGGAGATGAACTTCCCGTCCCTCTCTGCAGATGCCAGTGATTTGGAATTTACATTAGCACATTTGAAACCACAGTTTAAAACATTGTGCACCTGGTGAGTGAAGAGTTATCAAAACAAGGACAGAATGGAAATGTAGGAAATGGAAATGAGGTTAGTTTTCCTTGTGACTAATTCTTCCACTTGCTTGGGACCATTATTCAGCCAAAAGAGACAATGCAGTCAACTGAAACTGTCACCTGAAGAGAAGGACTATGTTTATCTACTGGCATATACATTAAGACAATCTATGTGTGTTTTAATTTTTTCAGTTTCCATAATAAGAGTATACAATGGCATATATTGAAGATTATTTAAAATACAATAATGGTGGGGGCTTTTTTTGGTTTGTATTTTTTTGGTACTAGTAACAGAAAAATTCCAGCAGAAATATAAAAGAATCAATCTTTGGATGAAGTCCACCTTCTCTGTTCCCAGTAAAACTGAGCAAGCTCTCTTTCCTCCTGCCTTCTTTAGTGATTTGATTGCAATGGTTTTTGTGCCTGCTGTACTATGTTTTATGATTCTGTGAGAATAGATTAATATAGCACTATGAATGTCCTTTCTCAATGCTATTTTAGCTTCTCTAAAGATGCTGTAATCTAGTCTATCCATGGATTTGCAGAAAAGCAGGAGATAGAGTTTTTGTTAGCTAGTGAGTGAAGTTTTCAGAGCGTGGACCCACTCTGTGAGCCTGTAGCTTCATAACAGCAATCACTGATGAATGTGCATATTTTCCCATTTTGACTTGTGCAGGCACAAATGGAGATCTTTATGTGAAAACATGGTGCAATTTTGCTTAACTAAAAGGTTATGTTTGGAGTTGTTTTGTGAAGTCCAGTGGTGTGGAGAGAATGAGGATCAAATATGTCCAAGCCTTTAGTTGTCAGAGGATATATTTGTCCTTAGAGAAGTCCCTCACTTAGCAAAGGTGGAATGGGTTTTTTTTCTTAGCGTAATGCTTTGTGAAAATATAAAACATTTATATTATGAAGGAAGAGATTTAAACTGAAAGCATGCATAGGTCTTTCTGAAGACAACTTCCATCCTCATAAAGTATAAATGCTCATAAATAACTAGTCTTGCTTTTATCTTCATTAAATTATTTTACTTTAAACTTTACCATGGACTATCAAGTCTGAGAATCTCTGCATATGTTAAAACCACTTCCACAAGGTATTATTTTTAAAGCATATTATTTTAATGATTCATCGTAAATTATGATCTTTTGTATTGCTCTGATAGCCAGTAAAAGTTAAAATATTAACTGTGCAGTATAGTTAACTTGGATAAGTGCAGCATTAAAGTAGATACACATTAGCCAATATGAAGCATCAGAGGTAAAATCAAAGGGATTAAATTTGACAGAAGAGCCCCATTTAATTTCTTCCAACCCCTGTGGTTCTATTGAATAAAATGTACTTTAAGTACCTTTCTGGACTGCACTAACATCTGCTGTTCTTGGAAAACAGTTTTTGCCAGAGATAGCTGTATTACTGGGAAATGCTGGCCCACGGTGGCTCACAGTCTTATTCTTGTCTTATGCTTACTAATTAATTCCCACAAGGCTTGCTCCAGAACTAACTATTGTGAGCCCAGCAGTGGGAAGGTCACGGGGAGGGTTGTGGTGGCAACAGCAGAGCCCATGTGTGCGTGTGCATGTGTGTCCCCATGAGATGTATACATACAAAAAGATGTATGGAACAGGCAGAGACAGGCAATAGGTATAGTGACTCAGTTACTTATGGCCCTTCCAAATAGCAAATGTATTCTATAAATTAAATCTGGTCTGACCAATTGGACACCATCCCAAAACTTAAGAAATTAGTAAATCCCTCAAGTATGATTGATTTTCATTGTGTAAGTTTGGAAAAAATAAATCTTTGTTGAAGAAGTTATGAAACCCACTTATATCTGGACACCTATCATGCCTCAATAAATAGTAGTGATCAAATGCCATGTGCTTCATGACTGCAGTGATGGCAGTCCCTAAGAGAAGCCAGGGTTATGTGATTTATGTGAATGCATGTATGTTTGCATAAGCACAGACACACATGCCCATACCCCCACCACACATATGCACAGACATTTTCTAGGAACCCTGCTTTCAAACCACTTCCTCAAAGAAGAAGGGGAAAACAGTTTTAATTTCACAGAACTGACCAGGAGAGATAATGAAGTGCTTTCAAAACTCTTTATGTGTGGAAGCCCTAGAGGCAAACCCCAGAGCTTTCTTACTTTTAGCAACCAATTACCACCAAAAAAGAGTTTCCCCAATTATGAAGTATACTAACTAACACAGGCTGCACAGACTCAATTTCACAAAGTGTATTGGAAAGACAGCATTCACATAATTAATGAGAAAATGCTGCATGTGTTCAGGCCTTCTGTTAATTGATTAAATGAGCCTATGTCTAAATCTGATTATAATCATGCTGTGGCAGTACAATTGAGAGTAAGAGGTATTCTCTCATTCTCTCTTGTACACTCTTGGATATGTGGACACACGTCCTCACTCCTACTCCCCCTCTCAAAATTGTAAGAACAGGATAAAAACTGGGCTAATAGGAAAGGTAGCAGACTTCCCTATGGAAAGGGAAATAGCTTAATCACAATTACTTGAACAGTTGTTCTTGGTTTAGTGTCTTGGTTCCTGTTTAATCCATCACTTGTAAAGTACAGTGGGCTTTATGGCAGGCGTCAGTTTGATGCTTATTGTGGTTAACAGTTAACAAGTGCTGGTTTGTTTTCCTGCGGTGTCGCAATAAAACACAAAACCTGCCATGTGCTTGTCATTTTTTTAAAGAAGGCCACAGTGTTCCCTAAGGGTTGTGAGAGAAGTTCATCCCATTGAACTGGTCAGCAAGATATCATTAGCTCGTTGTGTACATGAAATCCAGGGGTTAGAGCACCAAGCGTCACAAGCCAGTTTCTTTACCTCCTTGAGCTGATCAGAGGATCAGAGTATCAAGGAAGGATTAGCACTGACTTGGGATTTGTGTGATTGGTTAATTTATTGCGGCGATGGCAGGCCTTTCATCTATGGCAACATTTAATCAGCACGGCCATGGAGGCTATTACGGGTTAGCTCTTTTCTCAAGTCAGCCAGGGCTGCACCATCAGCCCTATCACAATTCCCCTGAAATTTCCAAATTATCTGGAACAGGCTTTAGCCTCACAGTAATAAAAATTAGAAGAGATCCCTGATAGCGCTGGTGGAAAAGGCTTTCACTTGCACAGGGCAAATTATAAATAGTATGAACGTGCACTTTAAAAAAAAAAATTCTCCACCTCTTAAGAGATGTGCAGGACTTATCACCCCTGCTCTGATCCAAATCCTCGTGGTTGAAAATTTATATTAGATTTTATCAGTGAGGCCTAAGTCTAGAAAAATCAATGAAGGTTATCTTTTATGTTGCAGGAACTTGTGGAAATATTGATTTTCATTTTATAGTGAATTTGGAGCATGAGTTGGTAATCACTGCTGAGCTGACTACAATGTTTGCCTACTGTATCTTTTACTGAGTTTTGCTCAAGTATTTAAGATAGTATATTCTTGTTGATTTTAGTATGTAGTTTGAAGTCAAATGTTTCTTAATACAAGTTGGTGCATCTCCTGTTATATAATGTAATCCTTCAGAGTAATGTTGATTAGCTAATGTCTGTTGAATGATTTCTGAATTTAATGGCAGTGTTCAGAAGGAGAAGGAGGAAGATTTCAGGACTCACTCATATATCTTACTTCTCTTTTTTCCTTACCAGTCACTAAACCACTAAGTAAAATAGAAAGTATAAGAGAATATAATGGAAAATACAATAAAGGGTGCTAAAAGATAAAATACTTATGTATGAAAAGACTTAGGAACCTGAAAATCTGCTAGTGTAAATTATAGTTATTCAATCTATTAAGCATTAAATCTTTCAGAACTAATGAAAACTAAAAAAACTACTGATAAAAGACACCATGGCCAGAGTTTATTAAATGAATCTAGATCCTTCATCTTGGCTCTAAATGCTTTAACTAAGTAAAACAATGATTCAGAGAGTGATTTTAGAGTTTTTCTCATGTAATGCCCTTATTCACTCTCTGTAGATTTTATTTCCATACAGTATGTTTGCTTTCGATGTCATTTCTATTGGTGGTGTATCAGTGCAACAGATTTTAAAATGGATGGATTCTTCAAAAAATCATTTGAATATTCAAATAAATATGTTCCTGCCAAATTTATGCCATTTTTGTTTTGATTTCAGGTAATGTGAGCTTTCTTTCAGACCTGATATAGAAAAAGGAATTTTTAATACCTTCCTCACACAATCTAACTCTAGGGCAAGTAAAATAAAATTCCATGAATTTCCGAAGATAAAGCCTCGCTGACCATGAGTACTTAAAACAGGGATACTCTGAGATAACTGTAGGGAAAAAAAAAATTACAGTTAGCTTTAAATAGATTTTGGAGTATGGGCTCTGCTTGTTCCCTCCTTTGCAATTCCTTTGGGCAGGGCCTGTTGTTTCCCAAATATAGAAGGCACGATGGTAATAAGACTTCGCCTGAGCAACCTTTTTAGCTTCTTTAAGTAAGGATTTAAATCTGTAACTCTAGAGGGATGTTGAAATACATAGGTTTTTTAAACATTGGTGCAGGAAATGAAACAGAAGTAGAGAAGCTTTTTGCAAAGTACGTTTCCTCAAGAAAAACATGGTGCTGCAGGTATCCATGAGCATAATCTCTAAATACATCATCATTCTTAGCTGCAGAAAACTGACAGGGAAAAGTATGTGAATGTAGATACCTGAATCTCCTGGTTTGAGCACTTGAAGCGTGATCCTGGAGAACATACAAGGATGCACTTAGCAGCGTGCACAGATATGTAACATACTAGAATGAACTGCGTGTCACTGCATTTATTTAGATTGTATTGGCATCCTTCTCCAAGTTAATTATGCCCTATTATGCTTCTAATGCTGTCATTATTTTAGTATCCTAACTTTTAGTCTTCTTCTTGAGTATTTAGTTGGTACATTTTTGGTTGCATCCATTTTTCTCCAATCACAGTCTTTTCATGTATTAGACAGACGTATTATGGATTTGTCAATAGGAGTAATAATGTGTCACTGAGATCAGGGAGAGCAGTACTGTGTCCATTTTGTAGTTTTTGATGCTCTGATTAAGCTGATTGTTATTCCTTTAACTGGTAATTATTTTCAGGAAAAAAACCCAAAACACAAAAACCAAAATAAATGGAATGTATTCCTTAGTGGAGTTATGCATTCCTTACTAGTCCTGGAATTTCTATGGACTCTGAATACTGGTGGTATATGTAAAGGAAATTAAGGTAGGTTTTACCTCCAGTAATGTTAACTTTTATAAAGTGCAATGGAATAGAAAAGGGTATTTTTTTTCTTCCTGTAGGTAAATACTTATGATATCCACAGCCTGTAATCCTTGAAGGTTGTCCCACAGCAATTCCTACTGACTTCTCTGGTATTTTGAGCTGAAATAATGAAGAGATAAATATTTCAAGGATCAGGCTTGATATGACTGGGGACAGGGTGTGTTGGGTGTGTAAGTGTAGCAACATTTTTTCCCTTTAAATTCAAAGTGAAATTATTAACATCTGCAAAGATTGGTTTAAATTCTGTTATCTGAATCACAGGTGTATTGTAATAATGCAGGTGAACCTAGGATGGGAAGAAATGATGATGTCTGACTCTAGTTCAGAAGGCTGAATGATTTCTTTATTATATTATAATACATTAATATACTATTTTAAAGAAGATACTAAAACTACATACCTACTTTTCTAACTACCATATCTAACTCTCTAACTCATAACTTGTGACTCTCTCCCTGAGAGAGTCCAGACGCAAATAGATGTGATTAGCCATCAAACTCAAACAATCTTCATTAGACTCTAATAGAACAATCACTCCAGGTAAACAACTCTCTAAACACATTCCACATGAAAAAACAAAGAGCAGAAATAGAAATTGTTTTCTCTTTCTTCTCTTTGTGCTCCTCTATGAAAATTTCTTGAGAGAGAGAAGAATGTGCATGCCACACAGGTGCAATTCCTTTTGATGTCAATGGGAATATTGTCTTTGTTTCTGAAAGTAAAATATGTCCTGTTGTCTGTTTGCTTGTCTGTTATGGAACCACAGATGTGGCTGCAGAACCAAACAGATACACCTGGACAGATTTGATAGCCTTTGCGAACTGTTAGTCTTGAACCTGGCATTTGCATGGAACTACACTGAATATTTTATTTTGTATACTTTAAGCCAGGGCTAAGTTTAAAGAAAACACTTAAAGGGTTCATAATACAATTATTCAGGATTTGGAACATTTTTTTGTATTCTCTATAATTATCATATGTTCTTCAAAATTTACCACAATTGGAAAGACTGAATTTTCATTACTGAATAATATATTTCCATGAAGTTTTCTTTGAACCATCAGTAAATTCCAGCAGTTCACCTTTTTTATGGTTCTTCTCTGCTGTCATTAGTTATACACCAATGAGAAACTACCAAGTGATTACATACGACAATCATCTGAAGCATTGCTTCTGTTGGAAATATACCTTGCTTAGCTGATTTTTTCACAGTGATAATTGCCAAAGTTGGCTGTTAGATATAACTTTATCAAAAGTTTTTGTTAATTAGGCTTTAGGAAATATTTTAAATTAAGTTTGAAGAAATGGAGATGTGCAGTCAGATGATGAGTTAGTTGTGTGCTGGATTACTGAGGTTTACTGAGCAATTTCTAGTAACAGAGCAGATTCTCCCACCTCACCATTACTGTGTGCAGGACATGATATTCTCTTTCTTTTGAATTTTTTAAAAAGCCCTTTACCTACTGTAAGCTCCATGACTCTTTTTGGGCCTGATCAAGAAGGGCAAATACCCACAAGAAGGGAGGACTTCTCTGGGGAATATGTGATGAAGTTCCCCCAGGTCTTTAAAGATTCTTCAGGGAAGAAAATATTTTACCCTAGTTTGTCCCAAAGAAGACAAATCCTTGTAATAAATCACATATAAGTAATCTTTCCCTTTCAAAATAATTATATACAACTATAGCAAAGCCAAAGGAGTTGGGATCTATATGTACCTGGTAGGAGATACAGGGACCTCAAGTCAGTTGGTCATCAGGCCAGTTTGGGAAACTCAGCAATTTAAAGGTAATATGGAAACAAAGTGGAATTGGAGGAATAATAAGTAAATAAATAAATAAATAAATGGTGATGTTGCTTTTCTACAGAAAACAATCTTGCTTGAAATAAAATAGTGGAAAATTAGGATTGTTATCCCTTCCTAGAATTATGTGTAGTATGTTGACTAGCCAGCATATTTCTAGATTATTTTGGTCATATTCCTGGGAAATAAGCCAATACTGATAAATAGACCTGATGTTTGAAAAGCCTTTGAATTAATCTAGTGATTATAGTATTGTAAATTTGGAATTTGACTCCAGAAAATGTAGTCCATTTGACTTTATGAAATAGATAGATTTTGAAAAAATGTGAAAGGTAAGTTGCTTTGAATGCTATATATCATATTAATTGTAGAAAAATGGGAAATTATTCAGAAGCTGAAAAATATGATTGGAACACATCGTGAGTCAGAGAAACTAATTCAAGTCATTCTCCTGGTAAACATTTTCTTACCTGTGTACATTCCAGCACCATCCTTACGTGTGTTATGCACCTCACTCATTCTTATACAAAATCTTAAATTATCAACATTAAACAATTCAAACAATTTGGATCAGACAGGAAGTGTTGTTTTTGCCCAGTGCCATCAATCGGTTCTTCAGTTTATTTACAGTACAGGCAAGGTCTGTGAGATTTTTTTGTCACATAGGTGTTTATTAAGAAGGAAGAAATGAAGTTAGCTTGTCCACTTTAATGGGTTCAATTTTCTGTAAGTAACAGGAGCACATATTAAGGTTTGTAGCATCATTCTCTGTCATACACATTTATTAAGGGAATCCAGTTTCTTTTTTAAACTGGTTATTTTCTCAAACTTTCAAATAATTCTAGGTAAACTTAAAATTAGTCAGTGTTTCTTTTTAATAAAACTGAGTATTGTAGTACTGATATTTAACTAATATTTTATTGTAAATGGTGTCTTTATTTTAGTGTATTGAAAGCTTGATAACCTTCAGTTTAATGTGGACACCATTCAAGATCTTAAGATAATTTACATACTACTTCAGTCACTTCACATTATATGGGCTCATTTACATGTCAATTTTGCTTTTATATAGAAAAGTATGTTGCTTATTAATATACATGTGTTGTTCAATTATACATAAATGTCAAAGTAATGCTCTTTTAAGCTTATCTATGTTGAAGTGAATGAAGTAGTTCTATAAAATATCAATTAAGCATTTTACTCTCAGTAACAACAAAGTGGGAATTCCATAAATTCCATAAAATTCTATTTCTGCCCAGTACTGAAGGGTCTCTGTTGATTACATGGTAGGCAGAAGGTAAAAGAATCAATAGAATTGATGTCTATGGACCATGTCCTGCTTGTTTTCCTTTGGATATGGGAAAATGTCCATAGCTTCTGTTGTTTTCAATGATGAATTGTAGAAGATGTAAGAACTGCAGTGTTTCACTTTGTCATGATGCTGCCAAATAGATACTATAATGAAACTGTCTTGAATATCCAGGTACATACAAGTATAAATTTGATTGTAATATTATCTGCGACTTGTAAAAATTAGAAAAACAGTTTTCTTTTTGTCTAAATTTTCTTGCATTTAAGGAATTTTTCAAGTCAAATACCTGTCCATTAATTTTCAATGCACTGTGGTTAACATATTATTTTGTTAAAATCCCTGGCAGTCTTCTGTGAAGTACTTAAGAAAGAGAAGCTTTAAAAAAGTGTCTGAAAAGTAGCCAGTTTATAATGCAGTATAGAGATATAATTCCTCTGAAAAATATGCTTTTTACAGTCAACTAATAGGAAAAAGGCAGGAATGTAGTTTATTAGAAAACATCCCATTCCAGTTGTCAAGGTTTTAATCAAAATCCCAAGTCTTGTGGAAATCTAAGGATTTTCTCTTCTGTTTTCTTAGTTGTTTTTTGAACTATAATCCCATTAATGAGCAAGTAACAAAACTCAGCTGTACCTATGAAACTACCACCTATCACAGTTCTTTCAGTCTCAAACAGGATAACCAGAGCATAACTACTGTGAAGCAATACAATTATGAATTTCTTGAGGGGGAAAAAGGAGAGATAAGTGCACAGAAGTCAGCTAACACTGATGCATGGGTGGCTACAGCATGCAAAGGGTTAACAAGATTTTCATTTTAGATAGTTGCCGTAGTAACAATCAGAGAGCTCAGGCTGTATCTTTTCTATTTGTGGGAAATGTTTAGATTTACAGAGTAGCTCAGCTTATTATATATCTGCCTTGATTGCTGGATAAGGTTCGTTGATTAAAAACAGAATAAGATGCATTTTTATAATACTAAGGGAACCCACTGCCCCCTGCCTCTGCCTCCCATCACTCTTTGTCCAGATCTCTCTCAGCTCTCCCAGCACTTGCCCACTGCCCAAGGTGTGGCTGTAAATCAAGTTTCACTTGAACTTTCAAGGAGCCAGGGACTGGATCTCCCTGAGCTGCATGGAGCAGAAATGCTTGGTCCTGAGCATCCCTTTTTTCCTTCCAGTGGTTGACGTGAACCTAAAGCCATGGCACCACCAGCTCTGGGTTAAAGCACTGCTTCTTTTGTTTGATGTTGTAGCTTGTATTTACTTGTTCACCATCCACAGCTTAGTAAAAGAAAGTTTGATCAAAGGTCACCTCTGCAGTGGAGGAGTGAAGAGGCAGATTTCCATCATCCAACTGTTCTCCTCAGAATCAGCAGGAGCTATCAGAGGCTCTGTAGAGCCTCTCTGTGACCACCTCCCTTCAATGTGCAAATAGGATCTGACTTGTGAGAATCAGGCAGTTATTAATTTCTTTCCCTGAAAAGCTGAGAATGCTTGTGGTGACCACAGCAGCGCCTGTGCACAGTTTGTAGTAACCCTGAAGCCTGGAGGCTGCCACAGGAGACCAGTGCCCCATGCTGATGGCAGCTTCACACCTCACCTGAAGGCTGATATCTCTTGGGAGCAGGGAAAAAGCCCTGCTCAGCTGGAAGGCCAGGTTCAAGTCTGCCTTGAACAGCTGCTGCCACTTAATGCCAAGTGATACAAGGTAGTTGTTTGAAATGGATATGGTGGCTGCAGTAGTGTGGCATTTTAATGCCTAATTCTGTGATAAGAAGAGAAATTCTGGTATAAATTTTTACTTGTGGGGTTTGATAGGCTGGTCTGCTCTGATTCTTCCAATTTCTAAAGCTTTTGCTTTTTGCAAGCTTGATTTACCTCTGGTGCTTTGTGGTGTTAGGTTGCTTTCTTGGCTCCATAACACACAACTGAGGGTTTTTCTTTCCCTTTTATTGGCTTAATTGGTATCTTGAAGTGCTAGGAACATTTGGAAGCTGTATTTTTTTTTTTTTNCAGGTATCTGAAAATTTGTTCAAAAATTTTACTGGAAAGATAAAGGATTTGATTTTATTGGATTGGATTGGGTGTTCTTTGAAGCAGGGAAGACCTTCAAGGAAAAATTGCCTTTTGGAATTAAGAAGTAATTTTTTGTGAAACTGGTCTTAGCCAAAAGTAGAATAGCTTTCTAATCACTTAAATTCAGTCTGCAGTGTGGTGGTATTCAGCTTGAGTCTCATTACAACTGTGAGTTTTCATTTCATACTGCAACAACAACAAAATTAACCTGACCCCTGTATAGGACCTATGTGCAAATTTGTTGTTCTTTTTGATGCTCCCTACTTTCTAAGGTCAGCCCACTCCCATTTGAGAACCACTCCTTGGATTTGTGATCTCAGAGTCTTTACAGGTCTCAAGGTGTCCTATTAGAGACCACTGAGCTGCAGCACTGCTGGCCTGAAGTGTCTTCTTCGATAAACTGGCAACTGACAAGAGTTTAATACCAACAGTCTTTAGTCATAGATGTACCCAGTTACTGCATTCATCAAATTCACACTGTTTTGTTTCTACACATGGAAGTGAATGAATCCATCAGCTCCCTTTAAGCAATCTTCATTTTATCAACACTGTCATTTAAACATAGGATACCAGCTTGTGTATATCCGTCAGTCCCAGAAATGAACTTTGGTTCATAGGGAAATTCTTGCTGCAAAGAATTTCAAAAAATCAAGTTTATTTCTTTCTGAGAAAAAGATCCTTTAAGTAAACTTGTCAAGCTTCCAGTTTCTTTGTCTATTGTTACTTATTTCAAGTGATAGTGGTTTTTTTAGTTCCCTAAAATATGTTAGTATGGGAGGGGTTTGGGCTTTATTCATTGTTATTTTCAAGTTATAAATATAGCACTGGGTCCCTATCTCCCTTTTACCCCTTCCTTTATGTGTAAATGTTTCATAACTATCTGTATGAAAATTCCAAAGAAAATGCATATTCTTGGAACTGCTTTTCCTTATGGAAAATCTTTTACCCTTAACTTCATTGTGTTCAAAACCAGAAGCCTGAAAACAGAATTCCTATGCTACTTCTTTGTTTCCAGATGTTAAGATCTATTATGCAATAGTACAGTGCGTAATCATAATTATGCATTCATGATGATGCTTGTACTGGCTTAACTCAGGAATAGTGTGAGAAAGCTAATCTCGAAGCTACAGGCTGTTTTCCTGGACTTCAGATTCTCATCTGAGCTGTTTGTTGAGTCTTACTGGAACCAGAGCCCTGTACTCACCAGTCCTGCTGCTGGATTCTCCATCTTTATCTCCACTCCCAGTGAAGGACCTTCACCCATTCTTTTGAAACTTTATTTTTCATGGAAACTTGTGTAGTTGCAGTTCTTAGTCATGCTGCATATAATCAGCACACTGAAACAATTTAAATGAGAGCTGCGTTACACAACAATGTCATACAAACTACAAAACCTGAGGATACTTTTAATCTGTCATTGGGCATTTTAGGGAAATTTTAATTTTTGTGTAAGAAGAGTTAAATAAAATCCTCATGCTTTTAAGACAGTGGGGGAAAAAATTGCCTGATTAGGTGTAGCATATTCTTCATCTGGAAGAAAGTAACTGTTTGCAAGGTAAAGGCGCTGCTCTGCTCATTTCATCTTCTTGGTCCAAGCTTTCTGAAATGATAAAGAAAATGTAAGCACCATGAATCTGTAATTCAGATCTGTGACAGATCATATTGATGAGAAAACACAGAATTTTGGAAAGTATTTTCTCTGAAATCCTCGTATTAATCAGTTACTTAATACCACTATTATTTATTTTAAAATCTATGCAATATTTGATGGTATAGAAAAAAAACTAAAATCCCTAAAATACTGCACAGTCATACCTTGAAATCTATTGAACTGATTTTCTTTAGAAGTCTATTTTAATATTTTGAGGGGTTTTTCACTGAAAATATTTGGGGAGGGGTTTTCATTGGAATAAAAAAAAAAAATTACATGAAAACACAAAGCATATCTTATGAAAGTTTAACCAGCTAAAGGAAATTTTACAACATTCCATTTTTGATATACTAGAAAAACAGAAATTATAAGTGAATAGATAATAACCAGATAATTCAAATTATTTGTAAACTTTTCTATCAGTGTTGCATATATAGTGTGTGTGTAAAGTTAATTGCTTTCCTCATTACTTGTGAACAAGAAAGCACAGAGTAATAACAAGAATCACTAAAGAAACCTTTGTTTCTTTTTTTTATACATAAACTGTCAAGTATCATGCATAATTCAATAGTGTACCAACTAGCTACACACTCGCAGAAGACCATTTAAGTTTGTTTTTTTTATGGACACAAGAAGCTGATTTTAAAGCCATCCCTAAGAAGATTGTCCTTGATTTTACATTATCCTGGGTGGGTGTTTCAATTTCTTCCATTTACTATCACGCTCGCTGGGGAAAAAATATCCTAGTGTCTGCTTAATAGTGATGGAATTTTCTACATGAGGATGTAAGGAGGAATTAGGTTTTACCCCATAATTATATATTAAATCAGTGTTAAAATACAGTTGTAATCAAATCCTTTCATATCCCAAGGCCACACATTTGATACAGTACATTGGAAGGTCAGAATACTTAGCTGAGTATACACCCCTTGAGACTCAACAGATGTACAGATACGCGGCCTAATCCCAAAAATGCATTCATAAGTCTGGAAGATCAGAATTGAGCCTTAATTCTCTAAAGTACTGCCACAATGTTGTGTGGTCCTTTCATCCAAATTAGAATGATTCATTATTCCTAGTCCATTAGCACCATCAGGGATAGGTGTGGGCCATAAAATCTGCATTAGGATTTCTAAATATGTCAAGGATAATCTTAAAAGGAGATAAACTGGGATGCTTTAACCGAACTAAAAATAATTAATCAAAGTCATACATATAGGCTTCTGGTTGTTGAATCATGTGTTAAACTTCTACCTTAAATGATTATTCTATCTTAACAAATATAAAACTTGGGCAGAGGATTGCATGTTGGATTTATGCTCTTACTTCAAAGTACCACGTTTCCTCTTAGTAAATAGCTAATAAAAGGATGCATAAAAATCTTTTAAAATCCTCAAGAAAGGCATAGATTCTTTTCTATTCCCCAATTCTATTTCCAATTAGAGGGGAATTTATATATAACATTTTGTGTGCATTCAGTGTGCGCACCAGTGAAGTTCAAATATTGTGTAATGCATCACCAAGAGAATTATGCTGCAATACCTACACCATTGAATGCAATGCCTTTGTATTGAATATGTATTTCATAAAGACCTCACAATATTCATTGGAAATGTAATCCTAATAGATCTGCACTCGTGTATACAGTTAAAATATGGGATAAGCATATACAAAGAACTTTTTATTTTCTCTGTCTTTAGGGAGAAAGAAAAAAAAGGTTGAAATTAAAAAAGTTATCTTTTGCTACTGCTAAAGCATGACTTATTCACCATTTGTGACAAAAACATTGTTTCCTAAAGTAAAATACACAACCTGAGTTGTAGTTCCAAACAAAGTAATAAAAATACATAATAAGCAGAATCTATAACTAGCTAGTCTGTAGTTCTGTGTAAGGGATGATTTATATAAGGCATCATGGAATGGTTTGGGTTGGAATGGGCCTTAAAGATCGTCCACTTCCAATCCCCCTGTCTGGGGCAGGGTGCCTTCCACTAGATCAGGCTGCTCAATGCCCCATCCAACCTGGCCTGGAACACTTCCAGATGTAGGGAATCTTACTGTTTGAGCAATCTGTGCCAGTACCTTACCATTCTTGTTGTGAAGCATTTCTTCCTTGTAGCTAATCTAAGCCTACTCTCCTTCAGTTTAAAGCCATTCCCCCTTGTCCTATCATTACCCCTTTTTCTATTCCTTAGATAGAAATAAACATATGACACATGAAACTTGGACTTCTCTAAAAGGTGATTTAAATAATCCATTCCAGGATTAAAAAAAAGTATAACAAAGAAAAACAATACAAAATTGCTCTAAACTAGAAATTATTCAGTACCACACTAAACTAAGCAGGAGATATAGCAATCATTTTGGATGACTTTGGTGTAAATAGCTAGACCATGGGACCAGGCAGAATTAATCCATATGCAATATAAATTACTTCATGTCTTCTGGAAAAACGTCTGTAACTGTCCCCTTGATCATCTGAAATACCTGTTGTCACATTAACTGCCCCAAGCCCAAATGACACTTGTGCAAAGTGGGAGAACAATTGTCAGAAGCTTACCAGGGACTGATGGTTTATCCCACAGTTTAGTCCGTCAGCCTATCCAGAGTAAATTCGATGTTTGCAGAATTGCAGCTGAGCCATACTGAGCAGAGTGTTCATCTGTCTTATGTGAGAAGTGTTTGGCAAAAGTGAAATAAGTTACATTCAAGCAAATGCATTCAGAAAGTGTTTACTGGCAAATATCAACATGGCTTCATTAGTAGAAAGAGAGATTAAATTCTTAGAGTACACAGTAATATACAACAGTGAGGTTAACCCAGTAGGAAAAATGCACTGATAATTCAGTGTGAAAGTGTGCAAGCAGCTCTGCATTATATCTGGTCTAAAGATAAGTTATATAGTGTGTGATTTCATCAGTACAGGTGCATGTCATCTCTGAAATAGTATTATCCAAAGTATTCAACTTTACAGTAAAGCAGGAAGGTTCAACACCCATGGCAGATACCTGAACACTAAGACACACTGACAGTGCTCACGCTACCCACAGGTATCAACTCACCACAACAGAGATGATTCACTCAGAGTTGTCAATTTTCAGAGTATCCTCAGCACATTTATGCTAATCACAGCACAAAATTTCCTGCTTCTGGTCATTGTGTAAATACACATTACATATATACACTGCTTTCCCAAAGAACAAAATGAACAGGAAAGAGAGTAAAAGGAAAAATAAAATGAAAAAGTGAAGTCAAGAGAGTGATAGAAAAATACACTGCTATCCATTCCATGCTCTTTGAGAAAGGAAGTTATCTATACATAGTCAGGTATTTATAAAATGGGGAAAAAGAAGAGGGAGGAAAGGGCAGGGGGGCAGCAACTATGGATTGAAGCCCGATGAAGACTTTAGAGGAAGGAAGGACTGCAATAGAAAGCCCATCAAGACAGAATTATGTGGGCAGTGGAAGATCACTGAGTGTTCAGAGATTAATTTTCCAGCTTTTCCAGTCCTGTTCCAATCAGTTGGTTGTCACCTCCTCCAGGACCACAGAAGCAGACAGAAGCAATTACCAGGACTCTGCTAGGTCCAGGTATTCCAGAATATGGATTTATTTTAAAGTGTTTAGAACTGGGGAAGAGTTTGAAGATGGGTTCCAAGGGGATCCTGAATTAAAAAGAACAAATTGAAGTTGCTTTGACAGCATTACTTTGTACATAAATTACAATGACATTTGATTTATGTTTATTTTACAGATTTGAAAAAAATGCATTCTAGTTAGGTAAAATGAATTGAACTCCATGTTTAGCACACATTTATTTTGCATTAGGCAATCACATTTGATAGTAATGAAAGTTTTGAAATCATATTAAAATCCTGACAAGTGTTGGAAAATATTAACATAGCTAGGGTGTGGGGGTTTTTTGTTTGAATAATTTCTTTGATCTGCTTTAGGTCTGTGGATGAAATGTACATAGTGATACAGAGTGAAATGTATGTTCAGTCTTGTCACTTGACAAGTGATGATCCCTTGGGGTAAACAGCAGGGTTTCTCAGTTGCAGGGAATCCCAGCTGTCTTTTGGGATTCCATCTGTGTGCACGTTCTTCCCCCCCCTTTTTTTTTTTTTTTTGTGTTTGTAAAGGATTTGGTTTGACCACAGCCTCTTCAACTGTTACCAATATTTTTCTTCTACTATCACCACTGTAGTGGGAAGTAGATACTTCTTTTCTTCGTCACTAGTTTCATGGCCCATCACAAGTATCAATTTGTGCAGATCTACAGATTCTTGAACACTCCTCTGAAATCCTGGATCCCATAAAGTTGTACGGTAGTAACTGAAACAGTTATCCCATGCTGTCTGAAGATTTAGGTGAAATTAACTGCATATATTATGTTGGTATCAGGTTTTCAAAGTTTGTGGGTTTGGGTTTTTTTTTTCAACCACAAGGACTAAAGATTGCAAAATTTCTTTTGCATTTAGTTCAAGTTTCAAGATCTCCCCTGCAGACATAGTGGGGGCTGTAAAATCTGAAATGCTAGTGCAATTGTAAAGTTCCCGAGTGGGTGTTTCTAGCTGGAGACTGTCATGTCTTTGCTTTAATTAGTGATGTTGTCACCAGCATGAAACCACGGCACTGAAAACCTCCTGACATCTCCAGTGTTGTGTTAGTGGAGAGGAGTTGCCTCTGCATGTCTAGCAAAGAAAGCTGTGGCACTGTGAAGTGCTGCCACGGCCCTTGACTGGCAGGTGTTCCAGAAAAGCCCTTGAGATAAATATTCTTCCAAGACTGAATCCTCCTTGGAAAAAGATAAGAGTTTTCAGGGAAGCTACAGGAAGTGAAAGACAGTCCAGCTGATTGCATAAAAATGAACAACAAAATGTGGATCTCTGTCTGTCCATTGGGCTGTTTGGATGGGGTTGTCTTACAGCTTCGTGAATTTGTAATCAGTTATAAGGTAAAGAAATGCATTTAGACAGTCAGTGTGAGAGGTGATTCTTCTTATTATTCAAAAACGTCTTAAAACAAATATTAATTAATCTGGGATAGTCTGAGACCTATGCAGATATCTGTTATTGCACTGTCCAGAATGACCCTTAGGAGCCTTTCCCAACTGAATTGATTTGATGAGCTTACAAAGTTTGCTGAATTGAGTATGGTGATAATCAAAGGTGAACTCAACCTCTCAAGAGGGGATGTTCTGCAGTTTCAGCATGTCAACCCTGTGATGATCCAATTGAATTTAAATTGAATTTCAAAGAAGAAACCTCTGTCAGTGTATTAACTGGTGTTTTGCTAGACCAGACTCATATCTGAAGGCACCTGAGATATGTTTACAGCTCTCCTCCCAGTATACTCTTGGTTTAATTGACTATATAAACTAACTCTGCCCAAGAGGCATTACATTGGAACTTTCTCCAAGGTCACGAAGATATTCTGGTAATATTCTGTATCTTTCCTGGGAACTCAGGCTCTTTGGGAGATTTAGGAAGAAAATCTGTTTGCAGGAACCAAAATACAGTAGGAAACAAAGCCTTTGAGTATCAGTACCTCTCTTTAAATAATGTTGAACACCTCTCGGAACACCATGCCTGGGACAGGATGGTCATGTCACAGTGACTTAGTGAACATGAGCTCAGTAGCACAGCTTCTGAATAAACAGCTAGCACTGATCAGGCATTTGACATCAGAATTTCATAGATTTCAAACAACTTGATCATGCTGTATTTTTCTTCAGTGTGGGGGTTTCCTCAAGCTTCTGCCAGGCCACACACATCACACGTTAGAAATCTTTGCAGGGAAGAGCCCATCTAATGTTACTTGTCAGCACTGATTCCATTTAGCAAGAGTGCAAAACTATTTTCGGCCTGCTGTGATGGCTATTTTTATCTCCATTAACCTCTTGACTGAATATAAACATTTATTGAGGGTTACCTCCCTTGTTTGTCCAGTTGCTTCAAAGGTTAGTGAAAAGTGGATGCCTGCCTGACCTCTTTTATCCTCATTAGCTAATTCTAATTGTTCCCTGAGAGATCACAGTTTTGACCCTGCTTGTCCTTGTCAAATTTGTCTAGTTATGGCATGAAAACATTAGCAGAAATTGCATTTTCAGGGAAACATTGCTCAAGTGTAGAATGTGCAGTTACCTAGTGTAGAGCAGTGAACAATACTGTGGGTCTATAATGTGCCCTTGTTTGAAAAATGTGAGGTAATTACTGTATGGCCCCATCTTACAGAGACCTGTGTTAGCAGGTCCCTGTGTACTTGGGCAGCAGGGAGAATGTGTTGTAAGCTTTTGTGTAATGTGTAGCAGTTCCTTTGGCGGGAGAAATAAAATTATGTTTGGTTTTTGAAGTCTTATTTGTAAACAGCTGCAATATTGTTGCTTCTGTATCAAGAAAGCTTTTTTCTTGTGTGTAAAAAGGTACATTTCTTAAACTAGAGATAATCCTGCTAGCACTTTAAAAAAACCCAAACAAAAGAGTGTAAAGTAGGTAACGCTTACCACCACTAGTTTGGGAATGACCAACTCAATTTTGCAGTATGACAAACACGTCTTTGAATTACAGGATGATTTTCATAGAACTCTCTGAGTCAGAGCATGAACATACTTTAATTCAAGTAGGATGATGTCCCAAAGGTAAAAGAGCTGTCATGAAGAGCACATTGCCCTGCCAAGACTTGCTTCGGTGTCAAGCCAAGAAAGCCCTTTTTCATGTTCCTTGGTGGTCCTCAGCTGTGGTTGTACCGTTGAGACAAAGGACCTGGCAGGTCTCAATTAGGTATCTCAAACAGACAGGTCCTGGGCTTCAGAGGTTGTAACCAGTGCCTTAAATTCCACAGGCACTTAGTGCAAATTAAAAAGCACTGGTGTAATGTGCTCAAAGCACGATATCCTGCTTTAGAAGCGGGTTGCCGCATTCTGCACCCGCTTCAGCTTTCAAATGGATTTAAAATGTAGCCTCAGGTGTAGCGCATTGCAGTAGTCTAATCTTGAGGTGATAAAGGCATGACTGATTTAACCATAGCTTCTTGTTATCTTGGACTGGGGTCTTTTCATTTTAACCATTTTAAGGAAATGGCCTTTCCTGAATCAGCAGGCTTGCTTCAGCTCTTACTATGTAATAAGGCACAACAAGGGCAACCCTCTCTCAGTGGTGAACACCTATGAATGTGTAAACCTCACAGGATGCCAGACCCCAAGAGCTGCTGCCGTGGTCCTGACCTGCCTTACAGCTCACACATCATGCCAGTAAGGTGCATCAAAGGGAAGCCACTGCTGGTATCCCTCAGTGGAGCTGCCAAGCTTTACAAGCAGCTGGGGTCTTGTGAAGTTTTGCTTTCATATTAAAATAAGTTTATTTACATATCTGTGCAGCTTGGGAGCAGAGCTATGAGAGAATGGGAAATTCTTTTGAGGTGTCCACCAGTTCTGGGCTAGCAGAGCTATGAGATGAAACACCCTGTTCCTCCTCCAGCCTATCTCTAGTGTTTAGAGACCACTTACAGCTGCAGAGCTGATTACAAGTTCAGCTGCCAAGCTGACCTGGAAGCTAATTTAGTGATAACCATGGAGTTCTTTAAGTTCCAAAAAGGCCCTGTAAATGGGAAATGGCAAGGCAGACACACATGCTGACTGCTGGTGCTCAGTCTACCTGCTGCCACCGCTGCTTCACCTCAGAAGGGATGAGGCCTGGGCCCCTCTCCTTGTCTGGAGAAAACTGGGGCAGTGGCCTGGGACTAAGCCTACCACTTACTAAAGGAGAAATTAATCTCCATGAGAAAGTCAAACGGTATCTCTGTATCTCATTCTTCCTCAGCAGTATGTGGTTAAGTATAATCCTTTCCCAGGACATATTATTTGTCCTGTCTATGTAGATAAACTATTGCCCAGCACAAGAAGATCCTGATATTATTTGAGGCTTTTTGATACCACCTTAATGCAGATAATACTCTTAGAGATGGAAGAGACACAATGAAATGTCAGACGTCTGGAAAGAAGTAAACCAGAAATAGGAATTAGATCTTGTGAAAATTAAATACATGATCCCTTCTGCACTTAAAAGATAGAATTTTGGTTTGTTCTGTTTTTTAACTTGGCTTCCAACTTTGGGAAAAAAAACAACAACCAACCTTTTTTGAATGTCTTAATAATTTGTGGTGTACTTGGAAAAGTCTTCTAGCTGGATAATATTTCAGTGTCTTTTGATTATACTAGGGATTACCAGAGACTGAAAGCACATATAAGCACAAAAACATGTTAAAGGCTTGTCTGAAATGGCACTTGGAGAAATGCAGCAAGTATTGGAGTGTTTCCTGATCCTCCTCTTCATGATTGCTATGCAGCCATAGTTGCCAACATTCTTGCTACAGCTTGTATTCAATTTGGGTATGATTCTCAGCTATGTGAGGAAAGCCACTCTAAATAGTTTCTGTGGCAGCCTTAGTACTGTTTTGGTGTAAATTGCAGTAAAGTTCAGACTTTTCTATGGTAGAAGATAGAAATGATACTTTGATTACCTTTCATCTCATCTGTTGCATCTCTTTTTCAGTTCTTGCCTTGTTTATGTCATTATTTTCTATGTAGCCCATATGTATATGCTTTACACTGATTTCATAACTGATAATATCCGGCTTCTTGATAACTTACATAGAAAGTTAACCAAATGAATAAAAAAATTGTTTTGGTTACTGGTCAATTATTAATTAGAATTTAAATTAAGAATACAAGTGCATGCAGTTGGGTTGACTCTTGTAATACTTCATATAAGCAAAACATACTTTCTGCAACTTCCCACAGAGAAAGCAGCATTAGGAGTTGAGATATTGCACGCCTCTTGTTTCAGTATTTTTACACTAGGTAGGTGTATTTTTTGCTAGATGTTACATTCCTTTTTCCTAATTTCATTCATAATTTCTGTTTGTTTTTTCCCAATACATAGGAAGATTAATAATGTCATGGAGTGCATATAAAAGTGTGACTTATGCACAAACATTTGTATGAAAAATGTAAAATCTAAAATGAAAATTAAGTCAGAAGTAGTATACTTGATAAAACAGTATTACAGTCTAAACAGATAAAAACCCCACAAAAATATGAAGACTTGTGACATTTAATCTTTTTCTAGCATTGCTATTAAAATATTAATGTAATTATAGTAAATATATATTATTTAAGATTATTGATTTAATCTTATATAACGAAAATATTTTAAGCAATGTCTTATTTTCAATAAATATTTTCAGGTATCTTTTGTGAATGTAATATGTTCTGTGGTAACTGTTTTTATTCTTCACTACATTTCTAGAATACTTAACAATAATAAATGTTGGCAAAGCATCTGGAATCTCCATGAAAATATGATTTTCAGTATCTTAATTTTTTTTTATCTTGGTCAGTAATACAGAATATTACAATAAAAAATAGGTTGAAACAACTAGAGAATTATTGGTGGAGTATAAAAATAATTAAATTCTCTTACAAAATGTTGGAATGTCTTGGACAGAATTATATCCCAGAAAAAATATTTAAAAGTTTTGTTGTGACTGTTTTACTTTGTACTCTCTGTTGTGGTTTTATTCTTGATACAGAGCAGAAGAACTGTCTATGATAGAAGTCTAAGTGCCACATACTGACAAACTCAGGATTACCCACAGGATTTTTGCCATTTGATTAGTAAAAGTAGTTAAGTGTTAATAAATTTCTGGCCTCTGCCTCAAATGAAAAAATTCTCTAAGTATAGAATCTGCAATACAAACAGAATATGGTAAATTGCCTGCATGCCTTTCAGGTGTGATGGTGTCATGTTTTACTTTTAAGTCTTTGTTTGTATTAATATGACTTTTTTTATATTCTTTTTGCAGTGAATCATTAGCATTATTACTATTTCAGACATAGTAAAATCACACATCAACACATAGCGAAGGGGGAAAAAATTCCATTATCCATTCAGAACAATTTCCTATGATAATACAAATGTTACCCAGGACAGATCTTTGAAATGGATACCAATTCTTTAAATTCTTTCCTGTCTGTTTCAGGAAATAGTGAGATCCCATTGATAGTGAGGTACAATGTATCTAAAGTTCACTTCTAAACACTTGGCTCTTTGCTGTGAAAGTCATCTGCATTCCCTTTATAATTCTCAGCCACCAGAGATCTGTGTAATCTTGGAGATCTGATCCAATATCATTTGGAAAAATCCTTGATAATAGTTTCACCATTCAATCAATGAAAGAACTAAAGCTTCCTGCTTGTGTCTTCTTAAAAAAAATCCTGAGGCAGGGGAATAAGACTTTGGCTTATGGGTTTTGAGATTTTGTTGTTTGCAAATAAAATGATTATGACCATTATTATTCAAGTTCTTAATCAAGGCGAACAAATGGCATCTGTTTGTTATCATCCTTCCTACAGAAGACAAAGGCTTCAGTCCCTATGGTACTGACTGCTGGCCCCAAGTGGCTGCTGGATGTGACTTGGCAAGGAGTAGAAGACAACAAAAACAACTGCATTGTGTACAGCAAAGGTAAACACAAACTGTTTTTTTTTCTTTACTTTCTTGTGTAAGCTACTGAGATGAATACGTACCTGTTGCATACTAGGAAAATTAATACTAAGTCTCCTCTTAATGTCAGGTTTTGTTTCCATTTTTCTTCCCTGTTCTGGTTTCGCCTTTTTTTTTTTCTTTTAGTGATATAAAAACCCACATGATACCTGTAGTTTATTAAATGCTTTATAAACACTGAAGGACATCAACTGGCATAAAACGTACTATCCATTTCTCTCTGAGAGTCAGTGCTCTGGGAGACATCAGTGAAACCTATACACTTTGAATAGGTGAATTCTTTTTGACATTTTTATTTGGGCATACTGTATATAATTTCTCTATTTTACATTACATTGTAGACTACTAACTGAAATCCAGTTTCATATGAAGAATGAGAATTTGATTGGACTATGAAAAGACTTTATGTCAGAATGGTAGCATAAGATAAATGGAACTGGATTTCAGGGTTGTCACCTCTGACATTCCAGTCTCTGTGTGGCAGCATGATGTGATGATGCTACACTGGAGTGTATTGGTGAGTGGCAATGAATATCACTTGTGTGTTATGTGAATTTTCAGATTTGTTCAAGTCAGTACGAGTTCTTACAAGGCTGCCCTCCAAAAATACTTTATGTAACCCACCACATCTAACAGCTCCTTTGGTTCAAAGTGCACAGGTTTTTGTCTTGCATCTCGAAACAGCACAAACAGCTTTGGGTTCAGTCTACAGCACCATGGACTATGCACCACTCTGGTGCGGTCACTGTGGAAGCTTTCTAAATGCAGCTACAGAATCATTACAATATGTTTAAAAAAAAGGGGAAACAAAACACCACTTGAATAGATGGAATAAAAATAACTTAGTGTAGCTGTGTTTGGCATTTACCCTACAGATCAGGTTGCAAAACTATGACTTTCCTTCCTTGTATTTCAATCTCAGCACTTTGTGAATACTTTAGAACATGCACTGTTCTTGCTTAATTTCTTTTAGGTTTTATTTCTAACCAAACAGACCTACTGAGATCAAAGATTTGTTTGCTGAGGCAACCTAGTGACCGTTTCAGCATACAAGCATCCAGGCAAATAAGCACCCATATCAATATATTAACATACAAAAACACTAATCATAACATCAAAGACTCCTAAAAACTTACTAGAAACAATTACAACTTGTTCCTATAATCATTGCAATTTATACACTTATAAGAGGATTGCCTTTAAACTGCCACAAGCCTTTGAAAGTTGAAACGCTGAAAACAGGGAATTTGCATGTTAAAAATGAGTCGCACACCAGGGTCTTATAAATTCTTTCTATTATAATTACAGAATGTCAACACATTCATTCTACAACCTGAAACACCTGCAGTACTAGAGAACTGGGCTCAGATCTAAAAAGGGTTGAGTTGCCCTCCCCTCACAGCTTGCTGACTGCAGCCCAAGTGGAAGAGGCAGCAAAGTATCAAACACACTGAAGCTTTTTGCATGAATCCGGAGCTGCATTCATAATGCATAATATTCATAATACTGAATACACACAGGCAAACTTTTCTGCAAAAACTTCTTAATGGGAACCTACTTCCACTCTAAAACATAGCTCCTGCAAATTCCCATAGGATGATGTCTTATCAAGTATTATATTCTTTCTGTAGTTATAATACTTAGCACATATTTACCAGTTGGACTTTTCATCTTCAAAGTATTTTACAAGCATTAACTAATTCATTAGACAGTTTTGGTCCTGTCTGATTTATTCTATTGAAATACAACTTTTTTTTTTTTCAAATAGTAAGGACTTGCTTCAGTTTGATGCAATCTGATTAACGCAAAATATTAGTATTTTCATTCAAAGGTGATGGATTTTGTTTCATTGATCATGCCGGTTATTTTAGTACTTGGTTAACAAATTATAGTGAGACAGTTGAACAGTACTCAGGGTGAATTCTATTGTCTCTCCCACAGATGCATATTATAACTAAAGTTGAGGATAAATTTGGGGATAAATACATGTTAAAAACCTGCTGCTTCACTAAACTAATGCAGAAAGTAAGTTGTAGATGTGCTTTGCTCTCACTGTTTTCTGTTTCTCTCTTTATGCTCTGAGCTGGCTGCTCTGTCGGTCATTAAACATCTACCTTTGCCTTGAGCTCTGTTGGGATTTTTGTACTAGAAAGATTAATTGGCTTGGATCACAAAACAATGTCAAATAGAAGATGGTAAAATAAATAAATAGAATAATGTTTCTCCCTTCAATTTGTATCTCATCATTCCAGATTGCATTTCTTTGATTTGTGTTAGCTTTCTGTCTCCTATAGTGTCATTACTTCTAATGAAACGGTGTCAGCTGGCATGTAGCTGTAATTCGATGTTATGTTGTAGTTGCATGTGTATAATTTTGTTAGTTTGCTTAGCAATACATTGTTATTTCTAAAAGCAATTAGCTGAACAAATGTGTGGAATTGTCCATGTAGCAGATTTGGTCACCTGGGAGCTGTTTTCCATACTAAACTCAAGATGAGATGAGTGGAGTAAATTGGCACATTTCTAAGACGAAGATAAGTTTCGAATTGGCTAACAGTACATAGTACTGGTTGATCAGTTGCTGACTCAGAAGCACATGCCATATTTCCTTTTAGCTCATTACAGAGATATCTTTGAGAGCAGAATTTTCCCCAGATCCTTCAGGAGAACATAGGAATGTCAGTCAGATTTCCAATTCAGTAGAGGCTGTGACCACTGTAGTCACCCACATACTGCACACAGAATAATCGCAGGGACAGGAGCCTAGAGTGTAGGTTCTATTGAAAGAGAATTTGAGCTGGCTGGCTAAGTCCCTATTTGCCTTCAATGCTCTCCTTCTCTGCATAAAATACTTCATATTTTCCCTAGGCAAACAAACAAAGCATATGTGTGCATATTTATTTATTTATTTATTATATTTCTAAATTATTACAGTGCAATCACAAGTCATCTTCTATACAAATCTTTAGGTAAAGAAACCAGTTATTTATAATCACGCATCAGAGTACATTCAAAGTGAATAGCTATGAAATAAATATTCAGTACTTGAAATAACTGCTATTTTAATTATTCAGTTTAGTCCAGGATCACTGCCTGTATTTTTTATAACTACGTTTCCCCAATACTAGGACAAGTTAGAAAAGAGAAAACAGTTCATTAAGGATAGTTAATTATTTTCCCATTTTACAAATTCTGATACAAGCTGGCTATTCATGGTACATGCCATTATTCCATTCCATTTTCTTAGAGGAAACTTTTATTACTGTAATTGCATTCGAAAGGAATTCTGTTTTTGTGTTAATATTTATCGTAAAATTCTCTCTTGTTTCAAAAATGGACTTTCAGAAACTCTATTCAGTAATTTGAGATATGTCTTAGAAACTGAGATTTAAGAGACAGATTTTATGAGTTAAAGCTTATTTAGAAATATATGTTCTTTAAAAGAAAAAAAGCTTCAGCATAATTCAAGCAAGTTGCAGTGGTAGGAAGTATTAATGCATGAACTGTATCATCATTGCTACTTTGTGTACTTTAGAAACATTTTTGCCTAACAGAGTTGTGCACCAGACCTGGAAAATCTCTAAGACCATGGTTAAGAGTCTCCCCACAAGCTAGGAGGGGGCTGGGATATTTATTTACTGCAAATCTTTCACTGGAACGGCAAGGATTTTAAAAAATAAATTATGACTGACCAGAATAGAAACAGTGCAAAAACCACAGTTGCACAGACTAAAAGCCATGCTCATGAACAGACATTTTTCTAGATATTATTTAAGCCATTTATGTGAAATGTATGGATACCGTATGTTTCGTGGTATTGTTAAAACAGGGTGTCTGTACAAATATTTAGCTGTGAGAATTATAAAATCATAAGGCGATTAAGTTAGCTAGTTGTGAAATTCCAATATTGCTTTTTAAATGACTTCAGGATATAGGAGGTGCTAAGGTTATTATCTGTTATCAGGAATACAGCGGAATTGTACGACTGGATAATAACTAAACAACTGACACAATGTAAAATTACATTATCAGTGTGTTAAAACAAAATTGCGCCCTAAAGGAGTCTACATGCCAGCTCAGAGCTGCAGTGTAATTATGCTTAACTCTGATAATTAAAATACAACGGAGATCAACAGAATCATTTTCATTAAGAAAATTATTAATGATGGTGGTATAACAGTAATTGATTGCAGAGCACCACAGGATAACTCTGTGCAGGAAAGCCAACATGTGTAACGTGTGTCTGGGCCGGTCGGGTTGCGTTGCGTCCCACTGAGCGTGCTGCCGGCCAGGTGGCAGCCGTGGGGCACGTCTCCTGCTGCAAATCCTAATTTAGGAAATGATCGCTTTGCAGGCTGCCCCTTGGAGGGACAGGGATGGGTGCTGGTGCACGGGATGATGGGATGGGGTCCGGTATGGCTGCCAAAAGGGAGGTGGCTGCAGGCAGTGACTCGCACATTTTTAAGCCAGCCATCATCTCCGTTTGTGTGAGGTAGTGTTTGGTTTTGCATTTCCATTAGTGATTTACTGATGTTATTTCCTCCTCTGCCTGGCCTCACCGAGTAGTTTATGCCCTTCGTTTTTTCTGAGAGGATGCGGGAGGAGGAAAACCCATCCTTGCCCCAGCGCGGTTGCACAGGCACTGCGTGACATCTCCATAAGTGATTCCACAGGGTGCTCCCGTTAATTGTGCTGGTGGTGCGGACACAGGATATCGAGTGCCATAAAAAGCCTCCATCTCTCCGTAAGTGAAATCACAGTCAGTGCCCACTGAGCGACTATAACAAAATCCTTGCTAGGGAGGATGTTGCCTAAGGGTGAGATCTGAGAATTGTCATTTTCTTTGGTGAACAAAAAAAGGGGAGCAGGGGGAGGGAATTTCGGGGGAGTGCTGCTCCACACAGCTAAGGAATAGGTCCTTGCTCAAACAGATGTGGCTTTTGAAAGCTGCCCAAAAAAGTTTATTCTCCAATCACAATAGAGAAGAAGCCTGCTAGGGTGGATTTACAGAATGATATTTGTTAAAATGACAGCCGCCCACACTGAAATTGTGTCATGTAGTTAATTTATTAATAGAAGCTTGAGGAAAGGCAGCACAGAGGAGAGGGCAGAGCAGAAGTCAGGGCTGGAGGCAGAGGGCTGTGCTCGACCCTTCTTGGGCTTCCACTGGCTACTGAGCCCCATAATTCACATAAAATAAGTCAGTAAACACATAACTGGTTACTTATCTCACTGATACTTGGGTGGCTTATTTAGCTGATGTATGTGCCATTTACTGAAAATACAAACATTGTAAAAGGGTTACGTAAAACCACTAGGAAAAATTGAAGGCAGTTTTTATTTAATTTTGCTAATTTAAAGTAAACATTCTAATTTTTAACACAGAGGAAAATCAATTCTTGCAACAGAAGGGTACTTAAATTTTTGTTTGGTGACAGGATTATTTTTCTTCATTGTTCTGTGAGATCCTTGATACCATGTTTTCCCCAGCAAGAGAGTTTTCAGCTAGCAAATACTTTTTTTTCCCCTGCAACTTCAGGCAATGTAATTGCACCACAGACATACAGCATCAGGGACCCTAATGAGACAGAGGTCAAACACCATGAGAAGTTTAAACACTGCTGCATTAGAATATGAGTATCATTTGGTTTGGGTCAGAGAACAAGTTGTTTAGTAGGCCAAAGGTTAACTTGGGGCATATATTTTAGATTGCAAGGGGCTTTTTTCCACATACTATTAAAAAGCAAATTGAGTAAATTTACTAAGTCTGTTCCACCTGGACAGACAGAAAACCAGCATCTGCTGTCCTACTGGATGCCTCCATTAGCTATACAATGTGCTGAAGCCTTTGGTGGTGCAAAAGGTTTTTGTTCCTTCTTTGTATCCACTGACAAAAAAAATCTGAATTTTTAACAGAACACATGTGACATCCTAATATCAAAGGTCCATGGAAGAACTTGTTTTGGATTTCTTTTTACACAATACTGAAAAATTGCAAAGTATTTCTCAAGAGAAGTATAATTTATGTGCATAATGCTTACATAGAATAATATATCTGCATTCACAGTCATTGGACGAAAATGTGGGTACAGACATAAGGGCATGATTGGTAAGTAGATGTCAGGCACCCTGTTTGGTTTTGCAGGGATGTTGAGAAGGTGGGATGCCAAATGGCATTGTTATGAGTGAAAGTATGGCAAATCAGTCTTGATAATTTCCTTTCTGGACATAGAAGGAGAAAATATTTTGCCTCCATCACTAGTGGTTCTTATGGCTTGTTGATGGCAGTCACAGTGTTGTGGACTTACTTCAGACACTATTCAGCTTCAAAGAACTCACAGAGCAGGACTGTACTTTTTCCTTATTTTATTTTTACCTTTGTAAATAGATCTAGTGGGGTATTTTCTGCTTTAGGGAGTTAGAGGTCGGGGCCTTGTATATTTTATTAATATCAACAATAAAAAGATTGTTTTATGCAGCTTTATGGATATGCATATAATAGCACACTGTATATTAATACATGCCCTTTAAATTCTAAGCATATAGATAATAAAGGGAAGATGACAAGAAATACCAGAGTGCAACTAAATTTCCACTTCTAATATTAAAATGCTTCTGTTCATTATTAGTGCATTTCATTTACATAGCAGCCAAATTATATGAGTTGTTCTCATATGTATACTGATTTGGGTCTTTTTTCAAATGTTCTTACCACTTACTGTGTAGTGTATTTCATAGTTCAAACTTGGAATTATTTTTCATTTGAGGAGACGAGGAAATAGGCAGAATACTGGCATGATTTGCATGGAATTATGTATTTTGCACTGAAGCTATTAAAAGCTGTAAACTGAGTCTAAAACTCACCTATGACAGCACGTTCAGGATGGAAAAGAAGCCCAGTCTGCACTTCACACTGTGACCATATGAAAAGAAACATTGCTTCATACATTGAGACCAGTGGCAACAATAAATGCAAGCAGAGTACCAAGATGGTTTTTTTTTTTTTTTTCAATGTATGTATTTCTCCCTCATTTTTCTAAGTCAATTGCTGTAGAATCAGTCATTTAGAAATTTTTTAAGAAAAATATTGTCATTATTTTCAGGATATGAGAGACATGTTAAATGCGTTTTATTTTTAATTATTTTTTTACCTATTATGCTCAGTAACTATTGAGGACTGCAATAACCTTGTGACCCCTGGGGCTCATGGAACCATTACCTCTGTCATCTTCCCTACATAGCAAGAGGGAAGAAAAAAGCCCCAAATTTGCTGAGCCACACATTTCAAGTTGTCGACAGCCCCATCCACAAGAAAACAGAAGAAAATATATATGCACTCTGTCCTGTCAAAAGGCTTTCACCTTATCTTGAGAGACTGTCAGGGCAGGAACATCATGGAATGGACAGGAGTCTATTAAATTAATAAGCTGCTGGATGGTGTCTGGAGAGTTATGATGCTCCATAAATCCAGTTTGATCATGGTGGACAAGGTTTAAATCTGCAGCCTTCTAATACACATCCAGGTCCTGGATTGGATTTTAAGTTTTGTGCTGGATACAGAGAGATAGTCCTGTAGCTTGTGAATTAAGATTTATCATTTTTTCATACTTTTTCCCCCCCCTATACTTCCTGACAAAAATGAAAACACCTTAGGGATCCTGGCAAATGTTACAGCTTGAAATGAAAGAGCTGTTGTCAAGGTGAAACCATGACCTAGAAGCCTAATATCAAACCTGGGTCATTCTTTGCAGGCAGCTCCATTGGTGCTGAGTCTAAAATGTCTGTATGTGAGAAGACAGGGCTGGATTAATCTGCAGCCTGTTTTATAGTGATTCCTATTAAATACTTCTACTGTGTATTTGGGATACAAAACAAACTAACGGTATACCATGTAAAAGCAAAAGCTGAAAAATGTTGCAATATATTCTTCCCCAGACACTGAGGTGTGAGAATTCTATGTCCCTTATGTCCAAATAGATTAAGCCTGGTGCTAATAAGAGAAGACCCTTCTATGGCATTCAAGGTGCCAAGCTCCCAGCAAAACCTGTGTGATGTGCAGCCGTGATATCCAAGTGGGTAGTGGAGCTGGGCTACCTGGAATGCAACATTAAAATCATGTTGAATGTGTTTTGTCTTTAGCAGCTTACAAGTAAGGCTGTTATTACAGCACAATGGGTGGAATTCAAGTGTTTCTTGGCCACTTAATTGACCTGCAAGCCACTGATTAGGTGATTAGGTCCCTAAGCTCCTATTGCTATTACTCTGGAGACTCCAGTAGGTGACTGCTGTACTTGCCTGCACAGGCAATGGCAGAGCCAGCAGTTCTCTCTTCTCAAACTCCATAGCCATATTTTAGATCCTGACTAATTTATTTATTGATGATACTTAGACTCTCTGTTAAAGCAATTTGTGCTCATTTTTGTTCTCATTGTTAATTTAGGAGCTTAAGGAGGCTTCCTGACATTAGAGAAGTCTAAAACCATTGTATATGTTAAAGGAAATGGATAGCTTGTGTTGCAGTACCAGGGACACTGGGATTTGTTTTATGATCAGGAAAATGAATTCAGAGACAAAAGCAATTGAAAAAAAAGCACTTCTGGAGTGTAGGTTTCCTTAAACAGAAAATGGGATCAAGATGTAACCCTCAGTCATCCATACATACATCTCCCTCCACCGTCTTTCAGGAATTGCTTAAGAACTGTAGCTAGAGATCATGTGTGACTGAATCCTGACCTCTCTATTGATCCTGAGGATCAATGTGTGTACTCTCTGATCCAAAGATCAGTGTCAGCATTTCTCTCCTCCCGTGGTATTCCAGCACTGCTCACTAGTGTAGGCAGAGGCCACAAGGAGCAGGGCTTCCCAGCAGAGCACCACCTCCATGTGGAGGCCAGCACTGCAGACCATGTCTATTTTTCCTGACCCAATGGTGGTTGCACCCTGTTCTTTGAGGCAGGTTATGAAGTGGGTATAGTGAAGTAGGCAGAAGGGAGGCTGAAGGTTATGGAAAGAACTCCAGCATGGCAGAAAATACAGGAGTCCCTCACTGCAGTTCTCCTTGCACTTGAGGCACGATGTTCCTGGTGCCTACAGGTGCCCTTCTTTTCACCAGGGCTGGGGCACCCCTCAGTCTTCCCAACTGAAGAAACTGAAGAAAGTGTGGAGAAGTTGCAACCTGCTTCAATATGTTTTTAATATCTAAGGAATGAGCTCATGTTACTGCAAACACAGAGAGAACTTAGCAGCCTTTTAAAAATGTAATTTCTTTTGGTGTTAGAAAAGACATGGAAAAAAATGCTGTTTCAGATTTGGTTTTTTCTTTCTTATTTCAGTTTCATTCTGTCAGGGCATATGGGGCAATGTGATGCTGACAACCAAAAATCCATGCTAGAGCATGCTCAAATCGTGATACTTGAAGCAAGTTGTGATGTTGAAGCAGATTTAGTAGAGATGTTCTGTAACTGAGTGGTGATGCACATGACTGAATTGGTTGGTGGCATGCAGAACCAAGGCTTGTTTCTGGACCAGAAATTCCCTGTAAGATAATTTCCTGTGATAATATCATAGTATGTAGGCATATATACTTGCATACATGCATATACATACATATAAACAGAAAACAAAACCTCAGGCCTCAATTAAACACCTCAGCCTGTATTTAACTGAAGCTGCAGAAGTTTCTGAAATCTCTTCCTATAGCTGCAGTAAATACTTCTGAAGCATGGGTGGCTCCATCTATTCTAAACAATTTTACTATCGCAGGTTAGTAGTCATTAGGAGGAACTTTAGAAGATAGAATAAGTCCTAGCTATCATTGTTAAGCCTTAAGAAAATAACTACTATTAGCTTTATAAATTACAGCAGAATGTTAGTTTTGCAATAAAATAGTGAAAGTAGAAGACAACATAGAGAAAAATATGCAATTTATGGGTTGCAAATCAATGTAGAAAGAATGTCGAAAAGTTAAATTGCATTAGAAACACTAGAATAGACATTTATTCTGATGTATCAGATGGATTAAGTAACAATTGTAACTTTTTATTTAAAAAAATTGAAATGCAGTCAGATAATACATACAGGGCTCTATAAGTTTATTTTGATGAATGAAGAATTCTTGTTTGAAACAGTGGTGGTGTAGAAACACACACAAGTTAAAATTTTCCTTTTACAATTGAATATATATAAATAATATCCTAGAAGCATATAAGGACAGTGCACTAATTATTCAAGATCTGAAAAAATGAAAGACATGTTTAAGAAAACTGAGAATCATGGGGTTAACAGGAATTGTCTAATATGAATCATAGAACCATGGAATGGCCAGGATTGGAAGGAGCTTAAATATCATCTAGTTCTAACCATCCTTCTATGGACAAGGACACCTTTCACTAGACCAGGTTGCTCAGAGCTCCATCCAGCCTGGCCTTAAACATTTCCAGTGATGGGGCAACAACAACTTCTCTGGGCAACCTGTTCCAGTGTCTCACCACCCTCACAGTAAAGAATTCTTTCCCAATATCTAGTCTAAATTCTAGTTTAAATATCTAGTCTAAACTAGTCTACTCTCTTTCAGTTAGAAGCCATTCCCCTTTGCCTGTCACTTCATGCTTTGTCAAAAGTCCCTCTCCATCTTCCTTTTAGGCTCCTTTCATGTATTGGAAGGCCACAATTAGGTCACCCCAAAACCTTCTCTTCTCCAAGTTGAACAAATTGAATTCTCTTGGCCTTTCCTAGGAGAGGTGCTCCATCCCTCTAATCTTGGTGGCCTCCTCTGGACTCAGTCCAACAGGTCCATGTCCTTTCTGTGCTCGGGACCCCCGAGCTGGATGCAGCACTCTGGGTGGGGTCTCACCAGAAAAGAGTAAAGGGGCAGAATCACCTCCTTTGATCTTCTTCCCACGCTGCTTTTGATGCAGCCCAGGACTTGTTTGGCTTTCTGGGCTACAAGTGCACATTGCTGGATCTTTTCCAGCCTCTCATCCGCCAGCACCCCCAAGTCCTTCTCAGCAGAGCTGCTCTTGATCTGTTCATCCCCCAACCTGTGTTGATACCGGGGATTACTGTAACTCAGGTGCAGAACCTTATATTTGACCTTGTTAAACCTCATGAGATTCCCATGGGCTGCTTCTCGATCTTGTCCAAATCCCTATGGATGGATCCCATCCTTCAGGTGTGTCACCCACGGGTGTGTCAGCTTGGTTTCTTCTGCAAATCTGCTGAGGGTGCACTCAATCTTTTTGTTTGTGTCCTTAATAAAGATATTAAAGAGCACTGGTCCTAGTAGTCCAGACAAATGATATCTATTGCTCTTCCCTTGTCCACTGCATCACAGAAGGTCACTGGGTTGGTCAGGCAAGACTTGCCCTTGGTGAAGCCGTGCTAACTTCAGTTGAAAACTAAGATGAAGTATTGTTGTAGGTCTTTAGCTGAAACAAATGTTCAGACGTGTAAGGATGGAAGCATCTGAGATGTAGGGGAGATAACGTTGTTTTTGGCCAGACAAAACATTTACTGACATGATAAGATGGGCAATTGAACTTAAAGTATGAAATGAAAAGAAAATGTTTTACACTAGGAAATGAGAAGTGTGGCATCAAGTGATCACTATGCATCTTCTATTAATAATCTGTTATTTTAAATGTGAACAGGCTCACTTTTATGGTGACTGCACGTGCATTTTAATTGATTTAAATTATGTGAGGTTTCAATGCATCTTCAAGTTACAATTAAATGAAAATTTAAAATAAGACTGACAGATTGCTAAGGCTAAGCCAGTTCTATGATTAAGGTTCAATTAAATTATATTTATCATGGGAGCAAATGAAGTATAAAATCACAAACAATGATATTTTTCAGTGGCTTACTTTGGTGGAAAGTGTAGTCTGAAGTATGACTTTGAGACTTTTATCTTTCATTCCCTCCTAAAGTAGAAATTAATTAGGGCTAAACAAGCATTGGCTGTAGGTTCAGAACCCCATCCTGAGTCTTTCGTGGACCAGTGGTCCAGGAGCAATTTACTGTTTGTCATGCAAAGTATTATGTGTTTTATTTGGATTTAACTAGCTAAGTTAGGGGGAAAGTTGAAATTTTATTAGTTGTTTAAGGAATTAACTGTTTTTGTTGCTTTCATGCAAGCCACTTTTGGTCCTTTGCACTTTCTCAACAGATCTGCTTGAGACTGATTCTTTAAATATGGTTCTTTCTCTTTCCATGTGCTTTCTATGTAAATCCCTAAATATCAGAAGCTTTGCAGTGAGTCAAGAGAACGCTGGGTTTGTACATGCCAGCTGTTTCTCAGTTTTATCCAGTGTACCATAACAAGTGAAGCACGACAATCTTCTAGATGGCCACAGTATGATCTTCAGTTTTATGTAGGTGTGACACTGGTGCTCTGTATTTTTGATACACTGCCTAAAATTCATTATTTATTTGTTCTTCTTTTTTCCTACAGAAATATGAGTAAAAGGAATTATATTCTGCATTCTCTTTTATTGATTTGATTTTAATTTTATAATCTAGGACATAAGTGGATTAACTTTGGACATTGAGCAGCTTGAATTTTTTGATATCTTTAAAAAATTATCCACAGCATCTTAAAAACAGTTCTTTCAAAATGCCATTTCTCTCCTTTTTAAAAGAGTGATGGTAAGAAGGAAAAAAATAATTTTGGATCAATTATACCTAAAAAAGCTCTATAATATATTCAGCTAGAAGATTCTAAAAAAGTGATGAGCTGATACATGACCCTCTTCTCTTTAAGAACATATGAACACATTCAGGAAAGTGAAGCATGATTCTAGTGCTAGTGTGTCCCTAACTATTGCAAAGCCTGAACATTTGAATAGTTAAATACTCAACGGACTAATTGTACAGAGAGAATTCAGTTCCTGAGTAAGAGACATCTCCAAAAGTACCCATTGGGAAGTACTTTCCTTAACAAAAGCATATTCTTAAATGGGATTCTTTTCAGCTGTTAAACTGACACACAGGAGATCTAAGAGTTGGTCTTCAAGCTGGAGATATTGAGGAAAATTCTTAAGTTCAGGACTGCTATTTTTTGATGTTAGTCTTGTATGGCTGCATCACGTCCCATGTGTCGTCTCTGGGATGTTGATGTTACAGAGGAATCAATAGAAGCTGATTAGCATAGGTTTTCTTTGAGCACGATGGAGTGACAGCGCCCCATTAATATCCAGAAGCATTCTTTGTTTTTACTTAGTTTCTTTAACTTCTTTCTTTCTAGAGAAAAGTTAAGTCTCTTTGCTTTTGAAGTTTGCAGACTCCAGTCACTAATATTGTTAGTTAATTAGTTAGTTATTATTATCAATAATGTTAGATACTGGGGGAAAAGAGAGATCCTGCAGTTTTTAACAGTAAATCTGAATCTATTTTGTCTTTTGGAAATGGCCCAAACAGATTTTAGCTCTATGCTACAAATCAAACACCTGATTTATCAAACCGTATCACTTTCATGGTAGCAACTTGTCAGATCCTGGTAAAAGGTTGCCTGTGATTCATGTTCCAATGAATTAATTTGCTGTGGCCCCACAGAATTAGCTAGTGGATGCACATGCCCAACTAAACACAATAAAAAAATATTGTACACCGTTCCTCTTACTGTTATTTATTTTCCTATGGCAAGTGTCATGACAATGGGTTAATATTTGCTAAGTGAAGGAGTTTTGTAGAATAATACTGTAAGTAAAGGACATGAAAAAACTCTGAGGAAAAGAAAATATTTTTACTTGGGAAACTACCTTACTTTCCTATGATGTTGTTAAAGAAAACTTTGAGTTTTAAACTCAGTATTCTTGGAGAGTTGCTATATTCTTTTGCTTTATCCTGACATAAATGCTTTTTCTGTGGAAAATAGACTTCTTTCATAGCACTAAACCAGTTAGGCTATGTCCTTAACACAGGGAACAGCTGTTAATGTTTCAGTATATTTAAAATATTTTCAGTATATAGCCTTTGGTTGGTACATTGTCTTTTTTTTTGTTTTTATTTTTTGTATCACAGTCAGTTACCTTCATTGGGATCTACTGGTACAAAACAGATGTAGCAGAGCAAAAGACCCATCCCATAATTTTCCTCATTCATTGTTCTCATTTAATTCCTGGTTTTCTGACTCTGCAGAAATTCAGGTGCATAGAGTAAATGTCTAAAGAACGAGCCACATCTCTGAGTAGTCCTTTCTTATCATGTATAATGTACCATAAATTGTATGTACCCAACGATAGTGAACTCTGCCCTCCAGAGATGGAAAAAAAATGTCACTAGTCAGGGTAAGTAATCAGCAGGGACTTACAAGTCCCTTGGCATCCTTTCATCATCGCTCCTAAATATTGTCTTAGCAGTAGGGCTCTTTGGCAAATTAAAGCACAAGAGAGAAAGCACATAGGACTTCATGTAGAATTCAGGCAATGAAAAGGAACTGCCAGAAGTAACCAAATCCCAGCATTTTGATATGTGGCTTTCTTAATTACATTTGCACTTCGTTCCCTTTTGAAAATGGCATACATCATTCTGCCTTTTTCAGAGCTTATATAGCAGTCTATATAATAATGATAATCTAGTGTTTAACTACAGGTAGCTGGACTGCTAAATAAGTTTTGCAGAGTGATAGTCTGCATATCATCAGGCATCTTCAAAATCCTTTTGTATTATCTGGCCAGAATATTTAGTATAAACTGAAGTAACAGCACACAAGAAAGAAAAACAATTATACAGTATTCTTCATGTCTGAGCAGCCCAAATAGTGAGTGTATGATTTACAGCATTTGTCACTGAAATGCAGGAATATTTTTCTTGATTTTAAGTGTTTTTAAATGCTCTGTAAGATGTTCAGAGTGAGTATGCATGCTTTTAAGGCAGGAGGTAGGAAGCAAACATTTCAAGCCTTATTTTTTAGGAACTATTTGGATGCTTAGCATGTCTGTTTACATCTATCACTATAAAGTCAAGAGAGTAAAGAATTATTTGGAAAGATATTGATGGATTGTTGAAATGTAACTGCTTGGTTAGTGAGACTTTTGATAACTTATATATACTTAGAGTCAAAGGTGCTAACGTGTAACATGGCTATATTTCATTAGGTTTCTGTAATAAAAATGGGAATTTTTCTGAATTCATTTAATATGCTCTTTTTTTTAATTTTTCCTTTTTTCAGCATTCGTTTTTTGGGAAATTTTAGCATAAAATTTTTACTTACTTATCCCGTGGACAACTCACAGCTTAGAGAGTTCCTTAGAGTAATTCCTTAGAATTTGAAATCTTTCCAGTTCTTAGTTTACTGCAAATTTGTTTCTACCTGAGGTCACAATATTTCCTAGTAGTAGAAACAAATTTTTTGTAAACTTGTTATCGTCCTGTCATGAGGAGAAGAAACTAAAACTTGAAATACTACCAGCATTTTTTTTGGTATTTCATTTGCATCACAGTGACACATGGCTTTGAATTTGGACCTTAATTCACACTTCCTCAGAAAGCACTAACATTTGGGAGAAGATTGTAATTCTTGGCTTGAAGTAATTTTTTTCAGACTTGTACCCTTCCTTAATTCAAAGTTTGGTTCAATCTTAGGGCATTATACAAATTTTTTAATTGGGGGAGATTGTGAAGAGCTGTTTCTCTTGGACAAAAGGAAATACAGAAAGGCAACCAAAGAGACTGAGCACAGTGTTATTCCAAACTGTCAGGTTGTTCATAGGTTCTAGTCTGCTGGTGATATAGTTTCAACAGATACACTAAGGAAAGTGCCAAGACCAGCTTTGACAGGGTTTTCTTTTCTTTTTTTTTTTCTTCCCTTTTTCACCCCCCTCCTCTTTTTTCTCTTTTAATCCCTGTGGGGCTCTGTGATTTTTCATAGCTGGACTAAAGTTGTGTCAACGGGAGACTTCCACCATAAAGACTGAAATGTTAAAGAAAGCTACAAGGAACAGCTTTGAGGCAAGGTTTCAAGCTTTGTCATCACGCTTGAAGAATTTTCTGTTTAATGTACTGTAATGCAGTATTCAATGGGGACAAGTTTAATTGAGTTTTACACAACCCAGTTGGGAGTAGCGCTGCAAGGTAGGTGATGTCTAGGTTTTTAATCTTCCACTCCAGAGAGGCTTGTTGACGAAGTGGTTCTTTCTCTTTGTAAGAAAAAAGGGAAGCATGAGAAATGATACATCCGTGGATAAAACCAATTGGCAACCCCCAAAGGAATGAGGGCGATAAGGCGAATCCAGCACTTGTAAGAAATAAAAGAATCCAACTGTTCATTTAAATGAGAAACAACACATGTGATTGAGGAGGCAGGGAGGCTGGGCACTGGAGTGGGGAGGAAGGGACTAATAAACAGAGTGGCTGGTGTTGGGAGTTAGGCGTCCTGCAAAAACAAACCAGGGTTTGTTAGGCAGATTACCAAAGAGATAGTTAATGACATGTATTTTTTAAAGTAAAAGGAGAGTCGAGCATTTCCTATGTCGGAGAAGGTGGCTGAAGTGGCAGGAGAGAGGAAGCTGCTGTTAGGCAAAGCCCTACTTAAAGAATCACTATTCCTTCCCCGAGGCCTAACAGCAGCTCTCTATCAAACAGCGTAAAAATAGCACTGGACCCTGTCAAAGAGAAAATAATACCTTCTGTGTAAGCCTCAGTGTATTAAACTGTAGTCCTGTTCAAGTTACTTCTCCTAGAACTTAAGCAGCCGAAAGGATAAAAGCATGCAGTCAATATACTGCCAAATCATCTCCCTGCTCTGGCTCTGCATCCCTGCTAAAGAAAAAAAGTGTTTATCTCTCTCTAAAAGCACTGTCTGCCCTTCATAAAAAATTCTGCTCTTGCCAATCATGTACAATTACGTGTTAGAGCTTGTTTTAATTTTCACCTACAAACCAATACCCTTCCACTTGTTTTCTCTTAAGATATATAAGAGATTTGACCTGGTATGTGACTAAAACTGTTTGCTTGTTTGATTATTTTGTCCTTTAATGCTTATATTGGTGTTTTTGTTTGGAGAGGTTTTCCTCCTCTCTCCAGAATCATTTGCTGGAGGAGACACAGTGCTGTGCACTGAGTGTTTCCAGGTTTCTTCTCCATCTTACCATCTCTCATTTTGCCCCATCTGAATCAAGAGGACTTAAAACAGTGACTTCTTTTGTGAAATGCACTGAATACCAATGTTGGCATGAGCTTAAACAAGCAGTAGTTGTGGAGTGCTTTGCTGCCAAGTAAGGTGTTCACACGCCTTTTGCGAAGGCTGTGGGGCAGAAGGGCAGCCAGCCAGGCCAGCCTTGCACACACCTCACAGGCTGCCCTCCCGTTCCCCAGGCAAGCTCCAGAACCAAGTTTAGCCTCACACTTTTTACAGACTCACCAGCAGTCCCTTCTTTGGCCTTTGGCTCCCACACCCACCCCAGGGGAGGGCAGGCAGCCGTGGCTGGAGTCCAGCCTGCCTTAGGGAGGAGAGCTGGGGGTGGGTTTCATAATGGTGCAGAAAGCCTCGGTAACGAGCTATTGTGTGGGAGGGTTGAATTTCACACACAGAACATATATGGGGAGAGAAATTGGAAATTGCATCAGAATATGCAGAATTTGCACTGTGCTGCTTTCCAAGGTACCACCAGAATCCCTGTTAAATTTATAAATACAGTGCACATGCAAAGTGTAGAGCTGAGCAAATAATTCACAATGAATAATTTATCTGACAAATTTAGCCTTTTTTGTGCTCATGAAATATCCATGAACAGATCTGTGATTTGTAACTGCAACCTTTACAGTGCATTAGCATAGGGTTTTTTTAATTTAATTTCCTTGTGTAGTTTGGTGTAAAAAAGTAATTCCCTGTTATTATTCATACTAGCATTTTAAATAGTCCAAAAACAGACTTTGAAGTTCAGCCATGGACTAAGGGAAGGGGCAGGTGTTTTTACCTTGCTGCTGCTGCTATTTGTCCAGAAACACTTTTTCTGTATGCTACATTTACAAGGACATCTCACAACAATTTTTATTTTTGCAGCCTCTATATTTTTTGTAGAAAAACACAGAGCTGCCTCTTCTTTAACAGAAGAGAATATTCTGAGAAATAACATCCAATAATACAAAAATTTCAGGTAAAAACTGAGGTGGGAGATCTTGGAAGGATGGGGCTGCACTCCCACACTGCGTTAAGAGCAATGCATGTTTTGAAGGATTTGCCATTTATCTCTGTTGTAAGACATGGACTATATCCCTGTTATATCCTGAAAATGGCATCCTTTTGGATGGGCTGAAAAATGGCATCTGCATGGCCTGAAATAATAGGGAGAAATGAGACTCATATTTCACAAGACCTTTGCAAACTTTGTAGCCCCTTTTTCAGAACAAAATGCTTGTAGCTAAAGAAACATAAACTGAACCCCTTTGGTTTTCTGAGGTAAATGGTTTAAAAATGTAGCCTTAACATACATGCTTTCTGAATATTCTTAACATGATTTTTTCCCCATAATCTCTTCATCTTTCTATTCTAATAGTTTCTTTACAGTCAAACAAACTCATCACTGTTTACTGTGGATTCAACTGTGAGGAGTTTAGCCCGTTTCACTTAAGTTAGCAATTGAATCTCTTTGCAGCTTTGTTACAAATAGAGGTTGGAATTCTTACTGTTGCTAACCTTATGATTTTAGCAGAACCCAAATTTTTTCTTTATATAGGTATAACAAAACCTATGATATAACCTCAGAGGTAATGCTTCAGAAATGGGCAGAAATACAAGAAAATTGTGTTGAGAAACTTTAATTAAGTGGGCCTTCTCCAGCCCAAATAATGTATTTGTTCTTCATTTGACATATTTAAGGCTAATACATGGTTTGTGAGGCTCTCACGGAGTTAATATATAGCTCTGCTCAGAAGAACAGCTTTGACAATACCTATCTGGTCAATAATCTCAATAATCTGCTTATTCTTCTCTGCATGCAGAATTAAATCTGTAGGCTTTGCTGGGGAAGAAGGTTTGCTCCCTCTTTTCTGATGGTATGTCAGAAAAGAAAGAGTCAGTTGGATTTTATCCATATGTTTTCTTCTCAGAACAATTTAATAAATTCTAAGTGGTTCTATCTCAGTAGAAATCTACTGAGGGTATTGAATACCTTTAAGAGCTGCCATTAAAAAAGGACCAAATTTGGTCCTCAGAAACACCATGCTCAGTGATGAGTGATACAGAAAGAACCCACCTTGACTTTCAAAGCTAGGATGAGTTTACACAACTGCTACTTCTTATAAATGGATCCACTGCACACAGAAAGAATTGAGGTGTCATGAAAAGTCCAGCATCTATTTATATATTTATAATAGGCCACGACCACACATAATAAAAATGAGTAGTTCACTAACTCATTTTTTGGTATTACATAATAACAAAAAAGAGTCTTTAGGAAGATTTCAAAGCAAATCCCACAGCAGTCAGCTGAAAGAAGGAATTTTGGCATTTCTCCATCCTGCAGACATAAGACCGTTTCAGATATAAGAAAAATAGGCATAAGATACTCTTCTTGCCTTCTTTACAAAGCTTCAAGCAGAGAAAAACCCAAATGCTCTCAGTGAATGAAGTATTCCTACAATCCCCCAAAATGCTGGTGTAGGTAGATTAGCATTATTACTTTTATTATAATAAAAGTAGATACTATAGCAGGTTGTCTGGAATAATTCCAGATGCCAAGATCCATCCATTCTTGCATCCATCCAAATTCATTGAAATCAGTGCTCAACCTGAATGGACATCTCTGAGCAGATCCAGCCAAAGCCTGGTGAAGGAAAATCTAACTTGGCATCAGTGGAACTGGAATTTAGCTCATAGGACAGACTGTGTCAGGTCTCTAGATGTGATTCTGACTTCAAGCCTTCTCAGCATCCCATTTGTATATGTAATAGTTTTACAGCTGAGACTGGCATGAGATCAGGGAAAAAAGTATTTTCCAAGGGCCTCCATACTGGACATTTGTGTCCCTCTCACACTGGGAGCACAAAATGCTTGTTGTCTTCTAAGGAAGATGAAGTAAAGCAGAGCATCACAGGACATCCTGATGCAGAAAACTGAAGCAGTCTATAGACCACCTATATCTTTCCTTCAATTGCACTCAGGTAGAGTGTTTTGGTGAAGTACATATCTCCAGCCTTCATGCAGACATATAGACCAACAGTTTACATAGCTCTCAATCCCAAAGTTGGGGTTTTTTTAAGTAATAACGAGTTTAGAAAATTTTCTTTCTTTCACATGTAAGTGATTTGTACCCAGGGATGACAGACACAGCCACACCTGAGAACATCTGGGTGGTCACTCCTTGATGTGCTCATTCTAAAAGAGGCTGTTGCAAGCATCCTGGTGGAAAGGAAAATACTGTTTATGCACACCATGCTCTGGGAAGGAGACTTGAGGGTTTACAACTTGCTGGAGATGGAACAATTAGAGAAGCAAAAAATGCAGGGATGACTAAACAAAGAAGTCACAGATGATCCTAGGGAGGGAAATAAGTTCTGTTTAAAGCTTGTGCTAGTGGGATGATCATGTAATTTAGTAATGGGAGCTATTTCAAGTTATTTCAAGCCGGTGTTTCAATGGCAAATCACTGCATTTAAACTGATAACTCTTGAGAGCAGTACAAATTAGAGCTAAATACCTGTGCAGCTGCAAGAATTTTGTTTGATTATTTTTTCTTTCTAAAAGTTAAAATAAAATAATATATTAAGATAACATAATTAGGTAGGAATTTGCCGAGCTTAAATGCAGTCAGTTTCATAAAGAAGTATGGAAGCTGTTGCAAACAAATGAAAACATCACCCAAAAGCATAAACTGAGGAGATGAAAACAAGCAGGGAAAGAATAAAAAAGTGAGACTTCATCTTTCATTCATAGATGATAACATCAGCACACCTATTATTAATAACATAATATTTAATCATTAATATCTATACATTTCCTATAACTAAGTATTTGTTCTATCTAACATTGTAATTAATTTCTGATATTGTCTTGATGCAGCTGGAAACAAGGTCTGAGAATAAACTCTCAAGATTTCTACTTGTATATATTAACTCTGAAGTCTAGTAATAAGCTCATGTATGGACATTTTTCATTACTTTACTTGGAAATGAGTGAAGATCAGAAAATAAGCATAATGATGTGTTATGACTAGAAAAACTTTACAGGAAATTTTATTTTGGCATTAAAGAGTTTAGGGCAATTTGGAATTGCTTTCTAGAAAACATTTTCTTTTTTTTTTTTTCCCATCCAGTTTCTGAGTTTTACACCGAAATTTCAAAATGTGTTCATTTTCAGATATTTTACTGCATTCCTACAAATGGTGCCTTGAGCTTTCCCACTGCATATTTAGGTTTTGCCAAAACAAAACTCAGGTTTACATCTGCTTTTGCCAAATTAAAGCCTCATTTCCATTTCACCAGAATTTAGGAAAAGGAATTCAAATGTGAGATCATTGAACAGTGATTTAGCCTTCTAAGTGATGGCTTAGTATTTTCAGAAAAGATTAAATTAATTCAGTTAAGTTTGAATTTTTTTAAACATTTTAATTTAATATTTTTATGTAAAATTATTAGTTTTCTGTTGAAATGGAGAGCTCTACATTGCTGGGGTACAGCCCAATTCTGTTAGAAAAATGTGTTGCTATTGCTAAAGAATTGCAAGGAATGAATGATTCCCAGGAAATGAACAATAGAAAATATGGACACATTAATCAGTCTAGTTTTCCTTCCTTTTGCAAAAGAAAAAAAAAAAAGAAAAGCAAACATGTAAGCAAGGATCATACTCTTTCTGATATTAAAATCTATGGGAATTTGATGAGATAAAAGAAATGTTGAATGAACATTCTTCCTCTAAACAGACATGTCTAGAAAGGCAATTTTAGTAGTACAGCAGTGTAGCATTTTGTTTTTTCTGCAATAAAGCCATCAGATCAATAAAAAATTATGTAGCAGATTATTATTACACTGTGCTCACTATAGCTCTAATCGTAAATAATACAGCAGTTATCCTGGTTATATTAATTATAATTAGAATGCAGATAATGCAGACGGTCTTTTATTACTAGAGCCAAATCAATTTTCCAGTGTTATTCAATGCAAGGTCACACAAAGTTGTTGAAGCTCTTAGACTTCTTATGAAATGACCTGCATATGTAAGAGAGGGTTTGGCTCAGCTGTGTAAGACACATTGGCTGGGAAGTGCATTGAAATAATTACAGCCATGAACTCTTGCCTGTAATGGCAGAATTTCATTTTATAAAGTAAGCATAGCTGTAATCCAGGCTCCTTTATGGTGGGAAGCCTCATAAATCTTTCAGAGAAGACCAAGTCTTTCTCTTATTTGTAAAGCAGAAATCAAAATGAATTAGTTTCTGTTGTTATTCTTTCCATCTGTACTGTTGTGTTAAACATAATGAATGTGTTCATGTTGTGTATCAATACAGAAAAAAATTAAAATAAGAAAATACTTAATGGAAACATTTCATTATTTTAACATAGACGGTTTTAAAGTTCACTCGCTTGGGCTCTGGCTCTCGTGGTTCGCTTAAAGCTTTTATCATCTTTTAGGATTGCATTGGCTTAATGTATTTGTCTTCTATCTTTCATGGCTTCAGTTTAACTCAGAATCACAGAGGAACTGATATGCTTAAAATGTGCCTGTCTGTCCTGTAACTGATGAGCAGATTAGTAGGACACTGCCAGATAATCATCTCTGAGATGCATTGGATTCATATGCGTAAATGACACATGGCAGAGAGGGGGAAAGATCGAGGAAAATGTCTTTCAGTTGTGTGCTTTTCTGCTTTCTTTAAGCATGAGTGCAGATGGCCATTAGATATGCTCTACGGTGGATTCTTGCAGTTTGGAATTTACTTTTCCTCTTTTTGTTCGATGTGGTATGTATCGAAGTGCTTCCACAGAGACAAAGCAGCCAATAGTAAACAGAGCAGAGCTGCAAGTATGAGCTAGTTAGTGAGAGGCACAGTGCTAGGAACAATGTGAAGAATAAAGGGTTGGTTGCCATTCGCTTCCTCACTTTGTTTTGCTTTGCTTCGTTACTCAATAGAACATATGCTAGAGAAAAAAGGAATAGCCCTCCACTGGAAAAAAAAATGTGCATTTATTTGAAGAGTTGGTGGTACTTAAATCTTTAATATTTCTCTCCAAATTGTGCTCTCCAATTTGCTTTTAAATCAGCAGGAGTTTGGCATGTGTATGGGAGCATAGCTGTCCAGGCAATCTCCTACATGCCCACATGTGTTCAGCCTTACGTCTGGCCTCTAAGTCATACCTTCAATCAGCAGTATGATGGCATTTAAAAAAGGGTCTCTGATCACTTTTTGCTTTTTTTAGCTTGTCATAAATCCTATTATCAGCAGTACCTGAGCTTGAGGAATTCAGTCATTTGAATCAAAATGCTTCCTTCTGACAATAACCAAGGAAGGAGACAAAGCCATTTGGCAAGCAAATGAATCTTAAGTACACACACTGGAAATGTTTATACTTTGTTCTAGATAAATGTAGGCTGCATTTTGATAGTATATCAGTATTCAGCTTATAGAATGTGAATGGGATTTATGTGTGAGAGGAAATGTGAGAGAAATAGAGAAAGGGGTGTTAAGGAAAATTTAGTATAAATGGACTTCGAAGCTTTAGTCAAATACTGGAGATATGCACTGTCAAATCAAATTATTCCAAATGTAAAAAAATATAAATAAATTCTCTTCAGAGATACTTTTGTGACATGTATGACGTTATACCTGTGATACTTCTCATGGAAGTATCTCCAGTTTTGTGTGACTTGATTTAATCTTATCTAGAGATAATTTGATCTCTCTGAGCCCTCCTTGCCTCTTTATTTTGATGGCAGTAATTTAATCAGGATTTTCCATAAGCCTCCCATTCTCTGCAAACACATTGCTGGGTTTCGTTGGTTGGTTTGGTGTTTTAATTATAATAATGTAGTAGCACTAACAGGTTCAGGGCATCCATCACATCCTAAGCTTGAGGTGCAAAACGGAGCAAGGAAATATTGGGGAAAAATTGATTTTTGTTTATCAGTTTTACTTCAATGAAGTAAATGCTCCATTTTAACTGTTAAAAGAGTCCAGCATCCATTTCCTCCATTTCACCTATATTGTTTGGTTTTATACAAAGGAAGAAAACTCCCACTTTTGAAAAGTTCATGTTAAAACCAAGCAGTACAAAGGTATACTATATGATTGCTTAGTGCACAACTTTTTCTTTTCTTTGCGTAAAAAATTCTGAGGCTCATGGTATGTATTCTTGTGAGGGTTTTTTTAAGGCACTCTATCTCAGAGGTAGCATGTGTATCAGGGGAGGCAGGGATTGCTATGGTAAGTACCCCTGCTTCAAATAATAGGATTTGGGAATTATTTTCAGTCCAAAACATAAGGGAAAAAAATGTCTAAAAGTGACCTTGTCGTCTGAATTAACTTCCATGAGATTCCACTTTAAAATGATATGCCCAGTATTATCATTTTACTGCCAAAAACTGGGAACACTTCCAAATTTTGACTTAGAAATTATTGTACTTCCAACTGAAAAAAAAAAAGAAGCTTTTTGAAGTACTTCTTTTTGTTGAATACTGTAATAGATGGCTCTGTAAAATCCTGAGTAAATGGCCAAGACCGCAAGTTCGAGCTGCCCCCAAGGCAGTCTTATCTTACACACAGGCTTTTAGAAGATTTTTGTTTTGTTCTTGAATGTGTGTAGTTTATGTGTTTCATCAGAAGATGCCTGGTTTTTTGCCTGACTCTACACCCCCATGTCAATACCACTCAGGTTCACAAGGGGAGTTAGCCGCGGGATTTGTGCTGTGCTGAAGAAGAAAGATTATCTTTTCTGTAGGGTGGGGGGAAGCACATTGTGCACATCTCTAAAGTAAAGACTGCGGGAAAAAATGAAGAGGGCATAACTTTTTAATATACAATAGCATTCCTAAGTTAATATAGCATGCTGGAATGTAGTGGAACATTTTATTATTCGGCAATCGTTTTTCTTTACGTCTTGTAAATAAAATGTTCCTTGTCTTAACGGGCATTCAGCAACAGCAGGGTAGGTTTCTAATCAGCCACACAAACCACTGCTCTAAGTGCACTAGATAATGTCTCCAGCAAATAGCTTTAGAAAATATCCTTCGTAGTGTACGTACCCTCATGTGAGGATTACCTGCAATGATACGATACATCCTCATACATTCAGGCAGCCTCGTGTGCCTCTGATCTATCCTGGCTTTCACTGTCACTGTTTCCGAAATGGCCTTTCTGCCTCCTGATCACAACGTGAAGCAAAAAAGTACCATCTGGACACTGCATGCTAAAAAGTCAAAGATCTGTACACTGTATTATGCCCAAAAGGACATTTTCTTGTCAGTTAAGCTGCCATGTACTTTAGTCTGTCACTGATAACTAACAAAATTACAGTATGGTAATTTTAATTGGAAGCTATCCATTTTTATCCCTCAGGTTTTTCTTTTATTCCCCGTGGCAATCTTCTCCTGCAGCAGGCTCCCTGGCTGCGGCGCAGGCGTGGGCAGAGCCCGGTGGGAGGCCAGCAAGCCGGGCACGGCAGTGTCCAGCTGCCAGGGCGCTGTGCCGCCACCGCTGCCCAGCAGCTCTGCCAGAGCTCAGCCCCGTGTGCCCTTTTCCTAATTCCTTAATTCTGCTGCTTTTTTACTCACCTGGAGTCCCATAAAGCCATTTGACAATTAAGATTATAGAGGAAAAGAGGCAGTCCCCCCCAGCTGCTGGATGTTGGGAAGATACTGATATGGGCCAGGGAGGGGGCACGCTGGGGTTAGATGGAGAAGGTGAACATTTCCCTGTTGGAAAGCTGTAAGTAAGAATATTTAGGACATCAATTGTCGTTGGTGGGGAGGCAGAGAGGGAGTAAGAGCCTCTCACCAGAAATAAGTACAGCGTCCATGACTGCAGGAGTACAGAGGAGGGGTAGCTTGCTTTTAGAGGGCAAAAACCAGGGAAAGGACAGGAAAGTGGAAAGTAAAAAAGACGAAAAAGGAATCAAACTCATGGGATATGAAAGACTCTATTTTCATTTTAATGTATACATAAAGATTGATGTTGTTTTGCTTATATTTATTTGTCTGTTTGTTATCTGAGTGGTGCATGGTGCAGGGAATTTTACTGTTTTTTCCTTTTATCTGGATGACTCAGAAAAGTAAAAAATGCAGCCTGTAATATTGGCTTATGGTCTGGCAGAGTAGAAAGGGGTGCAAGCCAAACTCCCAGTCACCTAAATCTCCTTGCAGAGGAGAATCAGGTATACATTTCAAATGCGGAAATAAATTCAGTGTAGGAATGGACCAAAATAGAATATGTTTGCATATGGACTTCGATATACATAGTGGACGAGATATACTTAATTACTTAATAGTAATTGAGCATCTCTTAAAAGAGAATTTGGGTCTCTATAGAATTAGTGCCAGATTAAAAACATAACATGCATTTTTCAAGTTACAGTTTTGTGGCCAGTACAATTTTGTGTAAAATAAAGTGCCGTTATCCATTTTCACAGCATCTCGAACTGTTATAGTCTTAACACCAAGTTAGTTGGTGCACTACCAGCTGGATTTTTATAAAGTTTTTAATGACAAGATAAATACATACATTCTAAATTTAAGAGATTGACAGTTCTTATCATCTTAAAAATTATCTATAAATATACCAAAACCAGAAAATGTGAAAACAAGCATCATTATCACTTTAGTCTAAAAATTGGGCTGGAATTGTGACTGCAAGAACATCATGGGAAAAACAGAATGGCATGGAATGTAAGTGCCCCATTGACTGGGCACTAAAGTTACCCTTCTGAATTTCCAGTGGATTATGTCAGAGGTCTTTTTCCTTAGCAAAAATTAAACAAAATGCTTTTTCTAAAAATCAGAAAAATACAAAAATTAAAAAAGTACAAAATGAGAAAGGTCAAAATTCATCTGCCCAATGTGCAGCTAAATTTATGAAAACAAGTTTTATTTTATATTTTTATAGTTTAGCTAGGTTCAGTTATCTTTGTTGCTCCAATATGGAAAACCACTAAACAAGGCATTTGATCCTGTTCTTTAATAGGAGAGTGCTAATGGTGGGTCCAGTTCAGTTTTCTCTCTGGATTATGGTTTGTGAACTTCATAAAAATATGTCTGTAGGAGGTTTCAAAAACAGCATAAAGTACTACATGAGAAAGATCCAGACAATGCATCAGCTGAGAAAAATCCATGCAGAGAAGTGGAAATTATGCAACATTTTTCTCCTGAAGGACCACAGCTGTATTTCTCTGCAGAGAAAGAAAGTCTTTTAAGCTGTAACACTGATCATCAGTATCCCACTTGGATCTCTGGCAGGGTGGCTTTCATACAGTTGTACTGGCAGTATTTCCTTTCTTAGCTGCTTCCTGAAGAAGCCTTACTGAGGAGAAGGAGGTGCTGAAAAGGTTAATGGGAAGCCCTGATAAATCTGCAGAGACTGCCTCTATCATTAGAATCTCTTACACATATCGAAATGATAGCCTACCCTAAGGAAAAAAAAGGGATTTTTTTTGAGTTTTATGTAGTCTTTATGACAGCAAATCACTTCTGAGTCCCAGCTTGGAGAACTGTTGGGCTTTCTGTGAGGTGGGTGCTGAAGTGCCTGTGTGGCTGGGCAGGAGCAGGGTACCTCCACGCCCTGGTGCCACGCCAGCCAGAGCATTTGCTGCTGAGGTGCATGGAGGGGTGGCATGGCCATTCCGAACTTCCCTTCCACAAGACAGATTTGGATTGAAAAAGATCAGATTCTTACATTTGGGCCAAATCTTACAAAAAAATGCATCTGAACAGCAGCTCTGTGCAGCCACTCCTCATGCAGCTCCCATGTTGCCTGGCTAAGCCTCGGGCACAGTCCATTAAGTATCTCCAGCCTGAATCACTAAAGGCAGTCTTCCAGTGCCTGTCTCCAAGATCCTCTGCCCCAATAGAAGGAGACTTTTTATGACAGTGATATTTTCCTGACAAACTTACAAAAGACTTGTTTAATTTTTTTTCTAACAATGCCTTGCTATCTATGTTTATTTTAGCCTAGTCACAGTCCTGTTACAACTTTTTTATCAGACCTTGAAAACTGAGTAGAAGAGTAGATTGCTGCCTTTTCCTTCCACTTTTGGAAAGCTGGAATCCAATCTAACTCAAAACATAAAATATACTTTTGTTACCACAAGATTGCAGCAGAGGTTAGTAGCAATGTGTATTTTATAGGATATTTTCTCTGAGGGGAGAATTCATACTACAACTATTCAAACTAGATAGTGTGTGAATTCAGGACAAAAATGAATTTATTTTCCTTTTTTCCATTCATCAGAGATGAACATTACATGCAAAGTTCAAATTCAGATAAAAATTTCTCTGTATCTGGGTCTAATATTTTGGGCTGACTCTTTTACAGCTCAAGGGATAGCCCTCACCATAAATGAAAAGTCCATGTTTCATTACATGTGGGAAGTATAAATGGGTACATGCATTCTTGGGAGGTGGGTGCCTTTATGATAGTGGTAATAATGCTTATAATACTAGAGTAAATTTATGTTATCTTCTATTCATAAGTCTAGCTAACTTAGATTTAGTAACTTATAGGCTGGGTCACAAAAATATGTAACCTTTGTTTAGATATTTTTTACTATATTTCTTAACCACTGTAACGGAAGTCTGTGTAACAGTTCTGTATTTGTACAATGATTTCACATTAAAGCAGGACTAAATGCTCAGTATTTTGTCACCTCATCCCCAGATTAAATATAGATATTTTTCAATGGATTTTTACATACAATTTTGTTTAGATTTTCAGGGAAAGCATTTTAAATTTAAATGTTTTCAAAATCTTGTGTCTTTTTTCATAACTGTTTCTGCTACTGCTTTAACAGTCATGTGTTGCAATGAGAACACAAGTGGAAAAAATAAACAGAGGAGCAAAATATAGACAGACAACATGCTTAAGCAATCAGAAAGTTTTTAGTCAATACATTGGTCTCAGCACACAGCAACAAACAAGTTTATAGATGTATGAGAACGCAAAGGGAGATTTGGATTTGAAAGAAGAAAAGCTCTGTGGGTGCTGTTGGAAAGTGTATCAAAAGTCTGAAGGGCACTGCAGAGAGCACAAATAATGCTTTGGAAATACAGGAAGTGTGAGTTGGAGACTTGGCTCATGTAGCAGGGGAAGATGGAGCAGACCTCAAGGTACTGAGTGAAAGGGGAAGAAAATATTCTGCACAAGTGAGGACAAATACTATGTTTCATCCAAAAGAAGAGGGAAGGCTGCAGAGAGAGGCAAAAATAGACATCACACGGCCAAACAATGGAAAGGAAGTATCTTGATAACAGCATTCTGACTAGATACCAGTATTGTAAGGTTTCTGCAATTAACAGGGGGATCTTTGCTGTGTGGATGGATAGGAAAGGCTGTGTTTTTGAAAGGTGGAACGAGAAGAGTAGGTGTAGTTGTCTTAAGTAAGATATGAAGTGAGATTAAGAACTGTTTTGAACTTGTGAGCTTGACATCAGAGAAATAAGGCAAGCTGAGCCTTGGTATGGAGCAGAGTAGTGAATTTGTTGTTTTAATTAGTGTAGGATTTCTATAACCCAGGATAATCTTACCCAAGTGAGAAGACAAAAAAGAGGTATGGATTTAATCCGGCATTCTGCAGAGAGACAGAAAGGGAATCTGAGAATAAGTAAACTGAGGGAGAAATGAAAAATAGCTGGAGTCTTTTTAGAAAGGGAAAATTCACTCTAGAAGTAGCTACAGAGGGGAGAGAATACAGGAGAAGAATACTGGAACTTGCCCCCAATTTGGACATGGGATAGACCAGATCTGTGTTAGAAAGCAGTAAGATTGCCTGGATTTCTTCTCTGAGGCAAAGTACTTGTTTCTAAAGCACTTCTCATTTTGCAGCACTGATCCTTTCTTCAACTGCAAACAAAACAAAGCCCTTAAACATATAGTTTAAAATTCTATCCATAATAAGGGTGTTCTATCTATATTAACTTATGTGTGTGTCACTTAAGATTGTTAAAAACCTCAGGGCGGGAATAAGGTTATTTGCATTTGTACATTTATTTGTATGGCAGCACATAGGCTTATTACTAAAGAAATTGTTGCTATGTGTAATTAATTGATCTCTGGTTTTAAATGTTCATTAGACATGCAGATACAATAAAGATGTTACCTCAGTCTATTGTTAATAGATATAAGCTTTCTTTTAATCTTGGAGGGTTTTTTTGCTTCTTTTATATAGCCAGCTTCCTTCCACTGTGCTGCTGCAGGAAATTACTTTTTTCTATTGTGAGAAGAAGAAAATTTATTTTTTCACCCTTGGAACATCAAGTAAACAAAACGTAGAAATTCTGGACAGGAAAATATAGGTATGGAGTATGAAACAGGAATGGAAAAATTAAAAGATTGCAAAAACCTCTGTATCTTTCAGCACTTTCCTTCAAAGGTGGTTCTGGTGTCCTCTTACCAAAGGAGAAGAAACAACTGAGAATATGAAGAGTAAAAGGGAAAGTGGTGCAAGTGATAATAAATTACTCAAAATCATCATAGTCACAAATGATTTCACAGAGTAGCACTTAAAAAGAGAATTATGAAATAGGAATTCTAATGCAGGCAGTTATATTTTTGGAAGTGTAATGTCGAACAAAGAGTTCCTTTAGCTAGAGGAATGAATGGATCCAGCTTTATTGCATCATATGAGCATTCTGACTTTCAAAAAACCTCAATGTCTGTACTTGAAATCCGTTAAGACAAGGAAGTTGAAGCTCTGGAGCAGGTTATATAGTCTGCATCATTAGATGTCTTTAAGGAGAGAAAGACTAGGTGAATTACCTTCTAGATGAACTAGAGTACTGTTGATTCGGTCTTGAGACAAGGAGACAGAATAGATGATCTCTTCTGTGAGTATACACTTCCAGAATTTGAGGAAGCAGAAGACATAGCATTTAGAAGATAATGTCAAATACTTAACTGATCGAACAAACACTGTTGTGTGCACCTCTCAGGGCTTACATCAGTTGCAATATCAGAGATGACAGGGTACCTTTTGAAAAAAATCACTCCCATGCTCTGGCAAATAGAACGTGTTAGAAAAGTGACCCACTTGCACCAAATGTAAGGCATTAAAGTTCTTTCAGAACAAGAGTGGGAAATCAAAATTGAAATGTTCTTCATACAAAGGCAATAGTAAGAGAAGTATATGGATAGATAAAACAGAGTTTAAAGCTGAATTGTCCCCATTTCTGATTTAATTTGAATTCCTTCTTTTAGTCTGTTGTTGTAGTCTTCCTTAAAACAGCCTGTCAAGTCTAATAGCAGATCTTCTACATCCAGTAGATCTGTTATTGTTTCTTCAAAGATAAACTGTTTCTCTGAAGTTTAAAAAATAGAGATGGTTTTCTAAATGCATTTGAAAAGGAAAAGAAGTGGTTAAAAAAAATCTATGTAAAACAAAAACAGCCTTTGAAATTATGTAAAGGCTGGCTCTCTCCCTCCCTAGTCTATTCTGGAGTTTTTTTGTTCAGCTCCAAAATAAAATATTGTAGATCAGAAACAGTATTCTTTATTTATTATTAATTTCTTTTCTTTACCAGAATACGCATCTCACAAGACTGTTAAGTTCAGGGTAAGAGACAAAGGTTCCCAAGTTAACCTTGTTGTCCCTTTGGTCAATGGATTGTTTTCACAGAAATTACCTAGTTAAAAAAATACTAATGTCAGAAGAATGCTGGCTTTTATACACGAAGCAACCTGGCGTGTGCAGGGCAGGTGAAAGGAGCCTTCATGCAGGTTCTCGAGCACTGAGCTGGCGTTCCTCCAAAATGTGCCCAACACAAGTGATCTGGGAGCTGACATAAAATAATTGCTTTGGGCTACACCAAGAGTCAGAAGCAGCTCCTCACCCTGGCTGTTCAAATGCATGGCACTTCTGTGAAGATAATGAGAAATTAGAAGTTGGATATTTTCATTTTAAGAAAGCATGAAAAGAGCTATCTTGGTGCATTTCAATCTACCTGTTTCTGCCTTTACCTTCTTCCTTGAGAAACTTTTCTTTAGTTTTTGTTATGAATAAGAAAAGAAGATTGTACTGAACTGTGAATTGACTTTTTCTCTCTTTTTAGTTAAAACACATCATGGAGAGATGTGAGTAAAATTATTCGTGCTGGAGATTGTGAATATCTTTTGAAATGAAGGGCATTTGCCAGAAATCTGTCAAACTACAAACGACCTAGGTCTTGTTCAAGAAACAATCTATTAAAAGTAGTGACCCACTAACCTAATTTTTCCAGAAAGACTGTTGGGCAGTTATGGCAAGACAATCCAAGAGATTTGTAAAACTTTTCATTTATTTAGGAGTCAGATAGTAAGATTTCAGATGCAGAAGCAACAAAAAATCATGTCAATTTAAGCAGGAAGTTTCATTGCCAAATGAACTGTGTATATTTAGACAGCTTTGTGAATGTTCAGTTCTTCTGATTCATGATTCCATTCAGGAACTGCTTAAGATGTGCTTTTACTCTGGTGGAGTTTTTTTTGTCTGGGTTCTCCAGCACTTTGTATGTCTATTGGGAAAGAAAACCTCTTTCTTCATTTTGTAAAAGTGAGATTATACAGAGATTACTGGACATTTACTCTTGGTACTTGAGAACAATTTTCCTTTTAATATAAGCCTCATATTGCAGTAGTTGTTGCCTTGCAAATGTTCATAAAAATAATCATTATCAATCTGCTTTCTGTGGCAATAAAATCCCTAAATTGAGCAGGAAGTAGTGCTAAACTCAGAAATGGTAAAGGCTTTCTGTCCAATTTGAAAAGAGGATGAGAGAGAACAAATTAATCATAGAATCGTGGATGCTGGAAACATATTAAAAAATCTAGCCCGTCTCTTTGCCTTTCGTTTGCCTTTTATTGTACATCCTGCAGTATTTGACAGTCTGGTTTTTCAAAAGCTGTAGTCTTAAAAGTGATAGGTTACCATTACTTTCTCTTAAGAGTGTATGAGAATCTCACTGATAAAGAGGATTTCAGAAGTTTGGGAAATGAATGCTACTGCAGCAGTGAGGAACTAACGGTTCCAAATATATATAGAAATGCAAAGGGATTTTTTTTCCCAGTGATTTTTTGTGCTGAGTCGCCATCTGAGATGTCTGTGCATATGTCAGTTTATCTATGTCTGTTTTAGAGCTGGAATATGTTCTCACTCCCTTAATAATCACCTCCTCACTTTCTGTACAATTTTAAAATTACATCTGACCAGAGGATTAAGAATGTCTTAGTAGTAACATTGTCTTGAAATTCATTTGACTGTGCATTGTTCTCTAAAGTGCCATATTTAGCTCTTAACAAGCTTGGGAATATTGTTTATTTGGCCGTATGATGTGTTAGTTGCTTAGCTAATTCTGCATTTAAAGACGTGTGTTCTCTGGGCTCTCACATGGGGGGAGGAAAGTGTCCTCCTTATGTGAGAAAGCTGCCACAGCAGCTGAGATACCACTTAACACTGGAGGCTCTCCAGGGCTTGCATGTGCTGTACATGCTTGCAATGTATTTTGGTATTAGTATGACCAGCATTAATACACAGCACTAATGCTGAGAATAAAATGGGTGCTAAAGCTCAGATTCAGATGCTCTAAATGGCAACATCTTTATTGCTCTACACTAAGAGGGAATGAACAAATAGTTCTGCAGTGGGCAAAGAAGACTGGTGTAGCGCACCAACCCCAGAGGCAAATTTATTTCCACCCATCTGCTGTCTCAAATGCCAAGTCCTAGAAATGCCACTGTTTCCAAAGTAGCAGACATTAACCATGTGTGTGAATCTTAGGCATTAGTAAAAATTATTCCAAAAAAATTGCCTTTGTTTGGCTTTCATGAATTACCAGAGCAAAGCAAAAGGCCAAGGCTCGTTGTGGGCTCTGTTATCCTGGCACTAACAGGTTTGTAATTTCTGTGATGGAATATAATGAATGGCTATTGGTAAGATAGTGATTTCATTTCATTCATCTGCTGCAAATAATAAAAGCATTTGTAAGGCTGTAAGGTAAGGTCCAGGGCTGGGTTCTGGTCTAGTTTGCTATGGGACTTGCAGACCCCATATCAGGGTACCCAGCTGAAAGGGGATTGTAAAGAACTTGTATATTGTGGAATAAAATGTACGTTCAGAGTCTGCAGACTCATGGAGCTGAGGGTGAGCAAGGAAAACATAACTGGTGTATAGGTCTTCCCCCAAAGGACCTTGGTTGCTATTAGTGTCTCTCTCTCCTCTTCTTCCTGCCCACCAGCACAGGTTTGGAGAAAACTCTCCTGTTGCTGCTTCTCCTACCAGTAAATGGTCGAAGAAATTACATATTATTAAGTGCAGAAATAGGTCCTGCTTAGAAATCCAAGTGTCAGGGAACATTAGTGCTGCCCTTTCCTTGCCAAAACTTACCAATTCCCCCTCTGCTGTGAGCTGCTTTCAGACATTTGTGTTTCTTTTTGTCTAGGCAGGCTGCGTATTCAGCAGAGTGACTCAGAGCACAGAATCTCTTTGAACTGTGTTTCTGCTCCAGGAAAGTCTTTTTTGGTTTTTGTTTCTTTAATATTTTTTTTTTAAGTGATAAGGAAATATGTGCTACTTGCAAGTTGCTCCTTTTGGCAAACATGGGATATCCCTTTTTAGTATGGATTCTGTTCCATATGTGATCGTTCCTTTTTTGCCAAACTTCCTTAGATGTGCACCAAATTGCAGAAAGATGAATACCAACTTTGCATAATTTGAACAAGAAAGCCTTGCAGTGCTACTTTTCTGTTTAATTTACAGGGGGGGAAAAAATTATGAGATACGTAGGACATAAGTAAGGGCAGAATAGAGCCCTTAATCTTAATTATTCATTCTGCAGTATTATAAATGACTAAAGATTACCTCCAATGTTTGGTATAATCTTACAGTGTGCAGATGTGGTTCTCTTTGGTATATGCCATCTTTACTGAACTCACAATTTCCATAATGCTGTCACATTCTGCATGGGAAGCAGATTTACAGATAGGTAATCCATGTAAGGTATTTTAAAGACAGCTTATTAAAGGATTGAGGCCTGCTGTTAAATTACATATGCTTTCAATTGCTATGAGGAGCAAACAGTATCAAGAAGTACAATAATTTAGCTACAGCTGGAGAAAGGCCTATTTAAAGTTTTGATGACAGATCCTTTAAAGTTTTCCTTTAAGTTCTTTTCTGCTTTCTATCTTCTCCTGCATAGTACAGTATTTCACTTTATACAATGTAATTTCACCAGCAGGTCGACTGTATGCACGCTAGGAAACTGAAATGCATTCCTAAACTGATAGAGTTTACAAAACGACTGTGGGCGCCAGGCTCCACACTTGATGGCATTATCTAAACACCTGACAGCAAGGATGGAGTCATTGCAGTTTAGCATTGCTAATTATTAATAGCTCAAATTGTGCTGGGCACTGTCGCCGTGTGCGTTCCCCGCCGCCGCGAGCCGGGATGCTGTGCTGCAGCGATGCTGCTGAGCATATTGGATAGTGCCCCCATCTGTTTCTGGAACACAAGGCGATGTGTCACTTACGTGCTGTCTGCTCCTCGTACCCTTTACAGAGGGAGTTACAAGAGATTGCATTTCCAGACAGATAAGCTCATTCCCCTGTCTTTAACTGGAATATGAAAGCAACTACTGTAGTTTAGAGTCATTCCTTAATTGGGGGGCTGGGGAGGAGGGGGAAGGTTTGGAGTTTTTTCCCTAAAGTAACAAAATAAATGAGAAAATAGTGATGCTGTTTAGAGCTAACTTTAAGTGTCGCACGGTAAGATGCTAAAAGGGGCACATTATGCAGACATGAGACTACAAAGCCCGAGAAGGAATGTGTTAAACAATCATTTTGTAACGATGAGTCTGGCCATGCGTTTGCATGTGAACGTTATTGCAATCTGAAAAAGAGAAAATGTTATTATGCCATGTATCTTTGAGCCATTATTGGAATTAGGTTACAAAGCTTTGACTGCAAGGTTATTTGAATCTACTGCTTGTTGTTAATGTCATGCTTTCTATTTAGTATTTTTTTCCTTATTTGTTATGAACTAGTACACTGTGAAAAGCAAATAATTTTTAAAAATGTGTCTGTAACCACCCACCACAAGCATAAGTATATTTTTGACTGTATATATTTAAAGATCACCGTACACTGTGGGAAAAGCTGTGTAAAGCTCTGGAAAGACAAAGTAGTAAAAAAAAAAAGGTTCTAAGAATTAAAATAAAGGCTTTTTAAACTTATCTTTATTTTTTTCTTTAACATTTCTGTGGAATCTAAGCAGACACGTGAAAATAGTGACTCTAAATTTGGCAAAATAAAACATTTTCTTACAAAGGGTGATCTAAACATATTTCCACATAAATATATTAAGACTTCTTTTTCTTTTAGTTTTTGCTTTTTTAGTAAATGAAAGATAGTATTTTTATTTTGATGTATTTACAGTGTAAATTATGCACATGATATTTCTGTCCTCATCTAATAAATCTATTTTTACAGAAGTTGTAGAGGTTAATAGATTTTGAATTGCATTAGATTTCTGTAATAAATAGATATATAACACAAGACCTTATTAGGTTAATCTTTGTCTGTGAAATCTTTCTTCCTCAAAAAATATCAGAAGCCAAAAATGCAAAATACAAACTTTGCCTAATAATGAATTTTTAAGCATATGTCTCTATAAATATTAGTGCAGAAAATTACTTTGTTACCAATTAGTAGCAAAGTTCTGTAGAGTACCTGAAACTAGTATTTTTATTTCAGTAGTTATACTGGAATATGCTTCTTATAAAGGAAAAATGCTATTGATAGCTCTAAATGAACTTCGAATTAATGTAATGTCAATATTATCAAATATTGATATATCACCCCTAGACAGCAAATGCATTATCAAGTGAAAAATAATTAAAGTAGTTAAAAATTAAACTGAAAAATTAAAAGGTGATGCTTAAATAAATAAAACAAAATATCTCAATAGAAAATATTTCTAATAGACTGTGTAGATCTCATTGCACTGTTTCTGTTATTTCCATGTCTTAATGGTTTTTATTGTTTATGGGAAAAATTGTTTAAGACAGCAAGAATCTCAGGTCTTCTCTTTTTTATGAAGGTCAAACTAAATTCAGAATTATAACTGAAAAATGAAATGTAAATACCAAGATCTTTGATAACAAAGTAATTAAAATGTATGGTTTTGCCTACTGTGTATAATAAGGGCTTATATTTGATCAACCATAAAAGTTATTTAATCATTTTAACCTTGGAATACTACCCCACAAAAAACTACTTAATGGAAGTTAGCTGAGAAGCATTAGAGTATCACAACATCAAGAAGGCTGAGCGAGAGGGCACTGAAAATTCAAGCACAGCTTATTTCTGCCATAATACTATAGCAGGTTGCATGGCAACCAGTGGCTGTGGATTTTGAAGTTACTTTATCCTTATTCAATGAGCAAAGACTTAGCCTGTATTTATTTTGGTAATTTCTAGAATTAATCAGGTATTTAAGGCCCAGTGTAGCATAAACTTGCTGTGATTTTTTGATTGGCAAATGAATGTTTACAGCTGTTGTTGGGAGAAGATCTGGAAGAAGAGGAGAGCTCGATTGTTCCTCCTAGCATTGCAGACAGTAGGTATTAGACAAGTGCTCGGATCAGCAGCCCATTTGGAGCAAGAGTGTGGCTTGCAAGCATCTCCCTGTGATTTAGGTTAGTCATTTTAGGAGGACACTGGAGTTTTCTAAAAAAACCTGCCATATTTCATTTTAATGTTACTATTAAGGAACAATGCTAAGAGAATTTTAACATTTTTCAGCTGAGTAAAAGCTGTAATCATAAGCCAAAGTCACAAGTAAAAGTAGTGTGGCACCCTTGTATTACTTCAGAGAATACAGTAACATACAATTCTCAAAACATATTTTAAAATACTATTTAATTTCCATTACTGTCCTTAAAGTACAAAGGCAACTCTTGCAGTATCCTGTTGTTTAATACATTCAGGGTTCTGCCAAGCTTCTCAATATCCCCAGATTTTACTGAAATTGAAGTAAATTAAAGCACAAAGCACACATCATAATGTTTGTTATGAATGAGAGGTGTGAACTGATGGCTCATTTAATGAGTGCTTTTTAAAAATGCACTTTGCTAAAGCATATAAAAAATCTGTAGAATATTTCCAGGTTTCAGAAGCAGTGTATAGTCTTGTAGTGAAAGCTGCCATCATAATGCTTATACATACAAGGGTAGGATTATGATATGAGTGTTCTCTTCATGTGTTTCAGTTCCTAACTTTATGGCTTTTATGCAAAGTACACATTGAATGAACCTTATCACATACACAGCATGAAAGGCATCATTAAATCAAGACAGCCTTTCACAGCGCTGACTTACATCATGCACCCCACCAACCCAGCTTTGAAGAACCTCTTTTTCATATGTTCACGAACTTGGCAGATTTACGTGATGGCTGTATCGTTCTATTTTAAAGCATATTTCCAAAAATTACATTAGATCAAGACCAAAACCATAATAAGGAGCCTACAGTCCTTCTTAGGTGGGAGTGGGCACCCAGCCAGTCGAGCACTGCTGGTTTAGGAATGCCTTGTCTCCAAGGCAGGCCACTGAAGATGAAATTGCACAACTGCACATGTCTGGTTCAGGTCATGCCTTTTCTGAGAGGCTTCCTCATTACCCAGATACTGCTTATGTTCAGAAAACATGCACCCACAGCATCCAGATTCCGAATTTTACAGCACAGAAGTGAACTCAGTTAAAATCCGAGCTGAAATGGGTAGTGAATGTCTTGGCATTTGTTTTGCATAGGTAGCCTGGAGGTTATAGCATATCTGTGTGCAGCAGCAAGAGGGGGTCCATGCATGTCTGCTTTCAAGCAAAGTGTGGCAGTTCAGGCTCCCTGTGCCTGTCGGCATGTATAAAAGTCCCTAATGATCTTCTTGATGAAATAAAGTGATCAATCTTGGCAGTGAAGGCAGAGCAATGCTATTTTAAAAATACATAGGTTATTTTGTTAAAACCTCCACTAGAAAGCTAGTACTTTTGGGAGTTGTGAATGTTGTTAAAATATATATATATATATTATAGCCTTTATGATGACAGTTAAAAATTTATTACAGCCAAATACTTTATGTCAACAATAAGCTACTGCAGTTTAAGAAAAATGAAAGGTTTTCCTCTGAGCCAGTTGTGTTTTCTTTGAACATAACAGGAAATAAAGCTTAAATATTTGGGGTTGGAACTCTTGGTCCTGTGTGAACATTTGTGTTTCACACTTTGCAGAAATTAGTGAGTTTTGGTGACCTCATTTCTGGTCACTATTTTTTTTTTTAATGGAAAGGTTAATACTAAGATGTGCAAGTATCAGGAAAGGAACCTGCAGTTTCATAGTGTTTTCTATTAGTAATAAAACTAAGAGACCTGTTCAGGGCAAATAATTGTGGCAGTAAGGGGCTCCTGAGTTTTCTAGCTTCCATCCTGGCTGAAAAGCAAGCTGACCCATGCTGTTGTCTTGTCTCTGTCTTCTTTTGGGGACATACATTAAGTCATATGAGTCTGAACAATCAAGCACAATGCAGCACTTGTCAGACCATTATGATTTATCTTTCCTTAGGCATTTGGCGAAATATATGAACAGAAACCCTGAGTGTTGTTGCAGTGCAAATACAGGAAGTAATTAAAGAGCTGGCCCAGTGTTAGTGCAGAGGAAGTGAGGACTTTGCATCTTCTGGTCCTTTCTTCATTTATGCAAGTGATGGCTGCAACAGGAAACTTAATAAAACCTCCGATCAAAGCACTGCTGGACCTGACCAGCAACTTTGTCATAGCTACACTGTGGACAAAATAGTAGAAATCATTTTATCAGGCAGTTGAATTGATTCATTTTATATAGGGCTTTGAATCAGTTGTTGCTTCTGCTTTTATTTCTGCATGTATTTTTTAGGCTTAGTGGCTACATGAGAGGATAGAGTTGTAGAAGTTCAGAATATCCCTTGACACTGGCCCTCCTTGTTTTGTGGGGATGGGCAATCTGATTGCAACACTGAACAGGGCACCTGTGCCTTGTTTTTTTAAAAGGAGAAAATTGAACATTCAGTAGTGCTCTGGGCCAGAAATGACTGTCCAAGTAAACTGCAGTACTTATGAATAATAGGCATAATAGATTTGTCAGGGCTATGACCTATTTCAGTAACTGTGAAAAAGGAATAATGTTAGGTGTCAGAGAGGAGTCAAGGCATGGGGCTTGTTTTCACTGAAACCCTGGCCAGCGAGGAAAACATGAAGGTAATACTTCAGTCTGAAAATAAGAGCCTGGGAACACAGTCAGGAAGCAACCTTTAGCTCCATTTCTCCCTAAATAATTTGCATTCTGTAAAAAGAAATACATTTCATATATTTATAATATTGGAACCTGGGATTAAAATTGAAAGCCTACAGTGAAACTCACATTTGCAGAACAGAGCTTTATCAATTACTTCTCTTTTCTGACAGCAATGCCTGCTTTTCCAGAGCAGCTCCCCACGTGTCCTATCCTTTTGCCTCACAGGCACATTGGACACAAATGTGTTAGCTAAATTTTAGCCACACTATCCAAGGAAATTTTAAGGAAATGGTCCCGTTTCAAAAATTCTACTAAATATTGTGTATTTGGTTTTAATTTTAAAACTGTTAGGTCAAAATGTCCGTGGTGAGTAGATCTTCTATTGTCTAAGTGCAAACCTCCTCTTAAAAATAACATAGAACCAAAATTATAAATGTTTTACTTCATTCACATTTTTCTCTTCCACAATTGCCTGCACGGACTGTCTCAGAGCACACAGAGGCTAACAGTACAAGTGTAAACTGTCATCTAAGTCTTTTTCTTCAGCCTAACACTGGAAAGGTTATGTCCTGAAATAATGCATTTAGCAAATGATGAGCCCTGTAAGACAGGACCAGGGCTGGAAGGATTGCAGACAAAATGTGCTCAGAGCTAGAAACAGTCACACAGATTGGAAACTAAACCCAAATGCTGCCTGTCCATGAGCTTTATATTGATGCCTCTGTGATTGGAAAGAAGAATTTTGCAGCCAAATGCTCTGTTGATTTACATTCCTGGAAAAACCACTGATTTATGGAAGGTTTTGTAATATAAGCATCACAGTTTATACTTGGTTTTAAGACTTTAAACTGCAGTAAGGTGCATCAAGGATCCTGTCTAGTTTGCACTGTGTTTTGTCATATATGAATTTGGTTACTCCATGTACTTCAGTGTACCTGTCTTATAGCAACCCTGAGCAATGTGGGGTTTACTGCATTATTTTACACCTGAAGTATTGAAATACAAGAAATGTAAAGGTGTTCTAACTCTGCACAGTTAAGTATGTTCCTAAGAGTAACCTCAAGGATTTCTAGGAGCCCAGTTATTAGCAATGGCCATAAAGGGTGAGAAACGTCATGCATATGAAAATTCAGCCCATCACTAAAGGGTCTTGAAAATCTGACCCAACACAATTTGGGCAAGATCATGCAAAGTAACAACAGCACAGAAAGGAATTGATCCATTTCTCAGAAAATGTTGCATTGTACAAAACCCTTAAAATATGTCTTTTTTCTGGTTTGTTTTTTTCTTTGTTTGTGTGGTGTTGTTTTTTTTTGTTTGTTTTTTGGTTTGTTGGTTGGTTTTTTGGTTTGGTTTGGTTTTTTCCATTTAGGTTATTTAGTAAATATATTTTGACAATTTAGGAAGTAATTTTTGCTTTGATTCCTTCCTGTTTACCTTTCAGAGTGAATCATTTGACATGTGTTCTAATTCCATTGGATCAAGTATGACTTTTCATTCATTTCATAGGTATATAGCTCACTGAAAACAATAAAGCTAGTAAAGAGCAAAAGGGAGATGCTAGAGGGAAGGTTTAATTCTTTAAATTATAAAGTAAATTGGCAGTGACTGCACACTGAGACACATCCTAGTCCCCATGCACTAATTGGATGCCACTTAAAAACATTATGAGAAAAGTATATGAAACTCCAGGTCTTCCAGTCTAAGTATCATCCTGGTTTTATGCTGATATTAATGACCACAGGTTGGGTAGGGTTGTTTTTTTTTTTCTTTTTCCCCCACTGTGGTGAAAGTAAGATGCCTGAAGGGAAGCAGAATTAATTAAAGTTTCTGATGAATATTGGACCACTACTGGCATTTGCCTCGGGATCAACAGGTAGGTTCTTAACTTTGTGAGGGAAAACATTATTGAAGAAGGTTGCATTCCTTGTGCAGATCAAGTTGTGCTTTTAAAAAATAAAAGAAGTCAGCTGGTGGTCTTGCTTTTAATTATCGAAGCTGTGAGAATTCAAATGACATATTTGCCTCATTTACTTAGAAGATATTCTTGTATTTATTAAATCATTTGAAGAACATCTGTAACACTTTGATAAGATTTTCTTTCTCATCATGGGAAGCAGGCTGCATTTCAATACCAGGAAGTACTAGTATTACCAAGTGTTTACTACTCCATTTACAGGGAAACTGTAATATGTAGAAGTAAAATTCACCACAATTTGGAAATGTTTTATTTTGTAACAATAGTGGACATAAGTCAAATAATGGGATTAAAGGATCCAGATATAATTATAAATTATTATTTAGCTTTTCCTTCTATGACTGCTAGACTACAAGCTACCTGTTTCTTACCATTTTTTACCCAGGAATTCCCTCACAAAAGCAAAAGCCTATAGAGTCTTCTCCAGCAACAGTACAGACGAGATGACAAGGAAGAAATAGAGCATTTTTAACACCAGCTGTTAAACAACTAAGAAGAAAGTGATGCTGTCTTTCTGTACTGTTTATGGGTCAAATAAAAATATAGGAACAGCCAATGTGCTTTAGATCAATCAAAAATAATTTTTAAACAACTTGAAATTTCATGTCATTGATGCTTTAAGGCTTGTCTGGATTATGAACACTTTCCTTAGACACTGAGGACAAAGGTCCAGTGTCTCCAGTTGTTTTTACATGTGACTGAGTTTTAAAAATCAAAGTTCATGCACCCAGGCAAAGTCACAGACAGAGTCCACAATATCAGCCAGAGCAGGTGAATATGTGTATCCTTCTGTTTACTGTAGGAATCCAAAAGTTAAACTAGAATTTCTAATGAGGTTTTACAGGAAGTCTGCTTTTAAAAATTAAGAATACCAGGGTAAGTCTCACTTAAAAAGGTTTAATCATATATTACATAATATTCTGCTGGAAAACACATATGTGACATAATAAATAAAGTAGGAATTCAGTTATTAAAATGTGTGAGCATGTGCAAAGCTGCATATGCATATACATATGCATATACATGTGTACATGTGCATGCAAACATCAATATTGTCTCTGTGTACATAAAAGCTTATTTAATTATCTGTGGTTGCGTGTTCACAGAAATAAGTACCTGCATGTACCTGTAGTCTTTCTTACTTCAGAAAACATAATAATTGTGTAAAATATATTTCCCTATGTTTCAGTGATGATTTTAAGAAAATTTACTGCAAATTATTAAGCACTTTAATTCCTCCTTAATTTTAGTCTGGGTATTTTATGTCTCCTAAATTTTTATTAAAAATATATATATGTAATTATGAACATATTTTTTCATATTAACATTTTATCTTATAAAGAAAAAAATAAAACTAGCATGTATACTGTAAAGGAACTTATATAGTGGGATTTTTTTTCAGCCTTTTGTTATGCTTTTTCAGATTATTTGACTGATGTTTAATTAGTTCATCTGTTAAATACTACTAGTCCAGCAGTTGAAATCAAATCACCTGAAAGTTAAAAGGTCATATTAATACTATATCTCTAAAGGTTACAGAAGAAAGTCAGCAATGAAACTCCTGCAGTCACAGAAGGGGCAGGGCCACTGTGTTATTGATAGACTAAAGGCACTGCTGGATAGCCTGTCTCTATAAAACCCTAAAATATTTCAAGAGCTGCTTTCACCTATAGATGATCCATAGAGTAGCAGTGGATACTCATATGTTCACTATTTTATTTCTCACACTTTTAAATCAGCAATGCCCAACCCATTTTATTATTGCTGGGATTTTTTCATTTGCCCAGTTCTCAGTTCTTGCTGTATCTCATCCTCTTCCTGAAGAAGATGTTGATTTTAATCTTTTCCTTTTTAAGTATTTATTTATGCTGTTTCATTGTCCATAGGCACTACTTGTAAAGAACCTGCTCTGCTAGACATCATATAAACTGAAGTTTCAAAAAGCAGTCCCTGCTCCTGATATGCCAATTTCTTCTCAGTCACCTTTCCAGGTTGCTCTATTTCTTGCCATCAGAACAATGGGCTATAACCTGATCATTTTCCACTTATATTTCCTTTTTCCTCCTTTTTCTCCCCTATGTCTCTCTTCTACTCTATCCAATTTTTCTATCAAAAACAGTCACATCCACAATACTCTAAAAACATATCCATTCTCATAAATCTTCAGAATAACTTGCTCAATACTTCCAGGTACTACACAAACTGCTGCTCCTCTCTCAGAGCACTCTATGTCTTTTGCCCTCATTTTCCTGCTATACCTCAGTCTATTTTAGTTTTTCACCTTTTCACTTGTAGTGTCTTGTTGCAACAGTCTGCTGTCATCAGACCCCAAAATTTTACTCCTTCCTCTTCGAAGCAGTTCATGAAATGAATGATTCCTTAAAACATGCTAATGGGAATACTTTGTGCCTTTTCTCTTTGACTGCTACCTGCTCCAGCCTTCTGGCTACAAATTTCTTCCAGACTGGATTTCTATTTCCTTCCATTTAGGTTTAGCCATCTAAAGGCTATCAGTTGTTAGGCAATTGCAATACCATGTAGTGATTTAATAAACAATATGTGAATGGAAAATATAATATTCACTTCTGAGGAGCCATGTGCTGCTACTGTAACTTAAAACTCCGTATTCCAGCTAGCCACCATTTTCTGTGGACAAGAGAGACCTTGTTAATGTGCACACCAACTGCTAGAGGTTTCTGTGGTGCTGAAAACACAGTAGCTCATACCTTTGATTTTGTGTAGGTTGTTTTACATAACTGTTGTAGGAATATTAGAGCATTACAGAATATGACTTGCATCAGTCAATGCTTATTTTTTTTCATTCTCTCAGAAAAGCATTTTGTTGTTGGTTTTAAACACTGCTGTTCCTATCAAAACTGTGACTGCAACTAGCTGTATCTTTGGTTACAGGAGGGTCAAAGAAATATGTTATTACTCAGATGGGTATCTAAGGCTTGTAATTGTATGCAATATTTTCTGTCATTCAGATACCCATTCTCACTGTCCTTAAATCAGTTTTGGTTGTTGGGCTGGCAGTGTTCTCCTTAAATATGTATTACTTTTAAAACTTGAAAATAATGGAGTTACTCCATTTACTGAATTGCCATCATAGATGATTCTCTATATGAGGAAAAAAATGTTTTGTCTACTTAATAATAAAAATGGGATTAGATGTCCAATTAACATTGGACAGGTGTTTTGGAAACATACCTGGACCAATTTCTAACACTGTTGTGATGTTGTTCAGTTCTGTTGTTCAAACAAAAGCATCCACTTAATTCTTTTCTATAGTATTAGTGATGTGCTTTGCCTTGAGATGCCAGCTCCCTCTGGCTCACTTGCTCTTCAGATAAATTTTATATTCACAAAAGCTGTTTACTTGAGGCTCTGTGCACTTGCTGTGGAGAGTAAAGACTTTCCTGACCCAAATGGTCTCTTTACATTGTTCAAGGGGAATTGTTGTGGTGCTCATGATGTCTTGACTGTCTTACCCTTCTCCTCTCTGCATTATTTTAATTGACTCTATGTTGTGGCAACCCAGCAAGTACAGTATGCTGAAGCCC
>VXBC01013226.1:914468-969131 GCA_013399945.1 Ploceus nigricollis
AAGAGAAATTTTCCTTGCACATTCTAGGTCATGATCGCGTGCAATGCGCCATGTGTTTTGGGACAAACTAAATATCAAGCACTGTATGTTGTATAAAATAGGTACATTTATGGTACTGCACATGGTAAAAGATAAGAAGCTATCATACATGAACAAACAACTGTGATTGGTGCAGATTAGGGGCCTTGGCAGAAAAACGGAGGGCATGAACAACTGCCTTATACATCTTGTTGTGGGATCCCACTCTGATGTTAGACCCTTCGCAAGTGTTTTCCAGTACTCACTAATATGACTAGTATCTGCTTGCATACTTAATTTTTGCTGTATTCTTCCTAGTATTTCTGCACTGCTAGGTATAGTTTTGATGTGAGGTTTGTTTGGGGAGAGAGTTCAAAATGTAAATAGTGCCACGTATTTATCCTGCATGATAAATACTGCGTGAATACTGCAGCTCAACCTCTGCTTGTGGCAAGGTGTGGGAAGGATGGTATTCACCCGGTTCACCTGTGGGAGTTTGCTTTGTGTCTCAGATTTGCCTCCAGGAAGGGTTTAACCCACTTACTGGAAGTCGTGTGAGCCTGAGTAGCTGCCCTCAGTCCTCAGCGTGAAACCCAGGTGATTTGGACTGGACTCTGCTATTGAGCTCCTTGAATAAAAGGGGGGAGACATTTCACTTCAGCCAGCAACATACAAGAAGTCCATATACAGCATAGAAGCTGGATCTGCCCAGGTTGCAGAAGGTCGAGTTGCTGATGAGACAGATCCACTGCAGTGCTGGATGCTGTGTGGGGACACCGACAGACGGGTGGCTCTGTGCCCAGAGACTGTGCATTCCTGGAGGCCTGCCCGGAGATGACCTGGCCTCAACCGCCAAAGGACAATAGAAGCAAATACATTTATAGAACCTTCACATGTATTATTGACATAGATTTTTTTTATTATTGTTATTTTTCTTTAAGAAAAGCATTTTTTGTAGTAAAATTTGTGATGTGAAGAACTTGCCAGTATCCAGTATGTCAATGTGTATCTGTGGAAGAGTTAAGTCATCACTGTAGTTCATTGCAGTTTGGCATTTCTGACACCTGAGCACACCTCACTCCAACACAGAAATTTAACTCAGTGAGACTGGAGAGAAAAGCAGGATCTGTCCTTTACAGATAAATTAATTCATAGTTAAATAAGGCAACTTTTATTTATGTTCTAGATATTAAGCAGGAAGCTAACAATTGTCAGAAATAATTCACATGCTTTAGTGCATATACATAAACCATTCAGATGTGTTAGTTAATGCTTTTTAAATTAAAAAACATAAAGATCTGTGAACAAGATGAATCCTTGGCAATGAAAAAGACAGCCTTGCAAAACCTTGTCAGCTTGATTCCAGGTTGATGATTCCTATTAGAAAGAGTCATAATCAGATGTGCTAAAATGATGACAGTGCTGAGTAAGATAGCAAACATGCAAAACAGTAAGACCAGGACCATTGTGGGATGCTGTCAGTGGTTGATTTCACCAAGTCTCAGTAGCATGTGGCACTGTTTTTTGTTTGAGTATTTTAAAACGTTTTTGTTATGAGAGTCATAAACAGAAAAGTCTCAGCCTTATAATTCAAAGAACATTTCCCCCCTCACCCAAATGCCTACGAAATACAGAAATCTGACATTAAAAAAACCAGTCTTAATGGCAGTCTATACTAAAAGAAGTGGTGTTTCTTTATGCAGCAACTTCTGTCAGGGTTTTGCAGTCATTTGAACACTGGATAAAATAAATGGAACAATAGTTGTTTCTATTTTACTTTAATACAGCAGAAAGTCGGATTTTTTTTGGCTACAGAAGTCAAGGCTTGCGTCAAAACAAACTGCAGGCTTAGAGTTTGCAAGGAATTATGGAATGTGGTATGTGTCTGGGTTTGTATACTTTTATCATCACTGTTGTCTTGTGAGGGCAGGTTTGTCATAATTCACTGCTTCACTTCTCATGAATTACAGTCATGCTTTTGTTCACAAGCAGTATGAATAGTATAATTTCTCTCTTTTTATTTTTCTCTATACGTACACTCCAAAGTCCACTGTGCAAATCTGCACCTCTTACTCCAGCAAAAATCCCTGTGAAGTAAAAATGCAGTTCATGTAAATGCTTGTGCACATTAGAAAAGCATAAATACAACAGGCTTGTCCCAATATAGAGCAGCGTTTAATGCTGGCATTACCTATTAAAATCAGTGCATTAGGCTTATGGTAGATGCTTGTATGTTAGTCTAGCATAATACTGCTAAAATTGCCAATCTAAAGCCCAGTTGCTGTAGCCATTAAGAAAGCAAATGCTCTTTCCCCTTCATTTATAGCAGTATTTGGTCAGTGTACAATGTGATTAGGACAATATTCCATCACGCTGGACTTTCATTAATCAACAGATAACCCTCTCAGTTGAGTAAATGCAGTTTCTCTGCATCTTAGGGCTAAGACAAAGTATGAATCCTACCAGTCAGGTAAGTCTAGTCAGTAAAGCAGGGAGGAGAGAAATAAGGTTATTCTTTTTCCCTGCCCATTGGGCCACATCTCTGCCTTTGTGCAGTGCCTGCAGCACAGAGCAGTGTCAGAGATAGAGACAGCCTCCTGCATACCTCAGTTTGCCGTGGTGACTTCATCTGGGTGAGTCCAGGGGCACAGTGCTATCCTACACACATACAGACATATATGCAGAGAGATAAGAAGAAGCTGGAGCCCCCATCCAGGCACTGAGCTGGTGCAAAATGGGAGTTGATTTTCTGCATAGAGTAAGTCTGCAGTTTACTGGAGATGCACTCAGAGCCAGGGTAACAGCCCTCTGTGAGCAGTGAGGTAGATGGATCATTCTCTGAATCAGCCTTCGCCCTGAGCACCCTCATGTCCAGGGGCTACTACTGTATCTGTCCCATTTAAGGTCCTCTACCCCTGCACTGCAGCAATTTTATCTTCCCTCTCCATTAGGCCTCTTTTTGAGACTTTCTTAAGTGAAGAAGACCATGGCAAAAAGTCATTGTTCTTGCCAGTGGGCACTGGGTATGACATCTGATGGTTGCCAAAAAAAGAGACTTCTTTTTCCAAAGCAGAGCAGGTGGCAGTAGCTGATGGAACACCATGCTGGCATTCATTATATCATAGCACTGACAGCAGAGCTGGAAGCTAACAGGTTCACAGTTGCCTAATGTCATCATGCTGAAGACATTTTTAGAAAAGTTATGCAATTGATTAGCTGGCTATATATACCTTTTTTTTTTTTCCCAAGATGAATTGGTATTTTTATCCTAACACAGCTAATACCAATAAAATAGATTTACAGGCGGTGTTGCAAATCATGTTTTTAGCAGATTGTGGCAGCACATCTCCCCAGCGCTCTCACATCAGACCACAAGAGCTTCTTGGAGTTTACATGAAATGCAGAGGAAAGTGACCACATTAATATGGTTCCTAAATCCAAGAGTAATGATTTTTCTAAGAAAGGGTATTTTTTTCCTGTACTTCTTTTGCTGTGTCTCCCAAACTGCTTCACCTCTCCCCTGCAGAAGGACACAGTGCCATCTGAACAGACAGGGGGGAAAAGTGTTGCGTGATCTCTCCTGAATATCAACTGTACCATGCTCTATGGTCCAGATTCCCCCTAAATTTAGGCATGTATCTGAGGCACTTAAATTGGGATCAGTGTCAGCTCGGCTCTGATAATCCTGTTGCAGAGACAGATGTTTGAGAATGTGATTCAGTTTACCTCAGATCTGAGTAAGAAGAGGAAATGTGGGACAGCCACCTTCCCTTCTTTCAGTGTCATAGTTACACATCTCAGTGTTTAAAGGATTAAGCCAGGACTGTGTTGTCTCTCCAAACTGATCCGACAGATGCGGTGAAGTGATTTACTTCAGCTTAAATTGTGGCTTAGTTGTGAATTAGCTGGCAAACTCTTAAGGAAGACAGATTCTGGTAACATCAATATACGGTTGGATACAGGTGAAAGAAATGACAATAACATTTCTCCCAGCAATGATGACAGAAGATACATGGCTCAGTTATCAATCTCAGAATCTTTATTAAAGCTTAATGGTAGATGCTGGAGTGAGGGAGCTTTTAATTTTGCTTTATTGTACTTGCCTAGTGAAATGATTGCAACATTTTCTCTTGGATGAGGACTTTGCTAGAGTTACTTCTGTTTCTAAACCTGAACAATCACAGCATGGCAATATGTTTTATGAGAAACTGCAGAGTAAAGCTACAGAGCTGTCAGCTGACTCAGACCTCGGCTGGCACTTTATCAAGCAAAACTCACCATTGATAGCACAACTTAGATTCAGTGGGTTCTAAAAAGACATTGAACAAAATCTATACATGTTACAATTTTAAAATTTCTAGCATGCTTTTCCTTTCCTTTTTGCTTTTCCCCCTTTCCTTTATCCATTAATAGTAGTATAATACTAGAAGAATGGGGTAAGGATGAAGGAAAGATATGTAAAATCCAAACTTCTGGGAGAAGAGGGAGTTGAAAATCAATAACCAAATGAGCAAGAAAACAATTACTTTCTGGTGCCAATGTTTTCATTTTCCTAGTAGAACTTTTGACCCTGAAATGTTCTACCTGCAGTAGCTCCCAACATTTGTTAATTATCAACCCACACTTCAAAGCTGATCGGTTTTCAAGGGCTTTTGTGGAGGTTAGTTCAAGAAAATGAGTATTCAGTACTGTAGGAATATGTTTAATTGGAGGTGGTTTCATTTTGGTAGGGCTTGGGTTTGCATGAATGCATCGTACCTCTCAGATGCCTTTAAAGTGTTGTAGGGATAGGCCCTTCAAAGAAAGAAAATAAATGTATGCAATATAAAAGTCACAGGGATATTTCTGACACAGTGTCATATGATTTTGCATTGCCAGATAGCATCTCCTCGATAGATAAATGGAATGTTTTAAAATATATATGGTGTAGTAGTTGCTGTAGTGACTGATAAGGACACGCAGAAGGCTTTCCATTTTGTTTCACTTTGTTACATCTTTTAATAATTTAGCCTAGATATTATTTTTGTGCTGGTAGTATCACTTCTGATCTCACTTGTCCTCTGCCCCCCAAAATACTTTTGAAACTAATAAGTAAAACAAAGTACCCAATTCTGCCCTTCTCATTTACACAAGATTAGAGTAGGGTTTTGCCCAAGGAGGACTGCACGGTCAGCCCAGTGATCTGAAAAACAGAGAAAAAAACAATAATACAAACTAAGATTCTCCAAAGTCATTGTTAAGATTTTTTTTTTAAATGTCTTTTTAATTTCAGAGAAATTCATGGCTATAAGTAACTCTGACTGTAGCCCAACACACATATTTGTTGTTAGTAGTGGAAATTTTCTCTTAGCATTTTCTAGTTTTAAGAATGAAGGAAACACTTTAGCATGTTACATTACTCCCCCCATTCCTGACTGTATTCAACCAAAAATTTGATATTAATGTTTCCAAATTATATATTAAAAAAAAAAGAATTAAAGAGCAAGTTTAGAAATCAGTTAACCTAAAGGTTAAGTGCAGAACAGCATTTGAGCCTAAAGTAACTTAACCCTTCTTTAAAAGACCTAAGTGTAAAGAATAAAGACAGTATTTTTCCTTTTCCTTTTTTTTTAAAGAAGCCACATGAAATGTTCTCCGAGTTAAGTTTTACCATTCATAATGAATGCAGTCTCGCCATTCAAATGCGACCATAAGTACACAGAAGATAAGAATTTAATTAAATGTAGATTAAAACCAAACAGGAAAACACACTCGCTGATAATTTTATCCCATCCTCTGGCCATATTTTTTATACTTCCTTCTTGTTCTTCTTTGGGCTATAGCTTATCAACATGCCGATAGTACCATAACTCATTACATCTGATGGTGCTGCTGAAATGTGCAGGCTTGGTGCTTGAATTTCAGAGGCACTTAAAATGCAAAGCATGTAAATGTCTATGTTAAATATATTAGTGTGGTAATGTTAGTGAAAAGAAAGTGATTTCTTACAAATCCTTGTTCTTCACATCATACATTACCATTGCCCAGTCACAAACTGGTTTAAAAATATCTATTTAAGTTTCCTCTTAAAATATATTTCTCTTAAAATATATTAATTTTGTTTTCATATGTCTTACCTGCCAATTTTCATATTAATTTCAGTTACCAAACTAGATCACTGAAAACATAGAGATTACATTTTTAGGGCTTGGCTAAATACACATGAAGTAAACAGCTGACTGGGAGAGGTCTGACTTGCTTACCCACATAGTGTAGCAGTTCAGGACCAAATCACTGTTCAGGCTAAATGGACTTGAATACCAAAACACTTTTAATCACAGATATATGCATTTTTTACAAATTAATGCCATTTTCTTGTTCCATGGAGGGAGACAACAGTGTGCAAAAGCTGGGGGGTTAGTGGGGATCTGTCTCCAAGGGATATCCCCAGTTATAAAGTAGGAAGAGGACGGAGAACAGCCCTGAGGAGAAGGACTTGAGGGTGTTGCTTTGATTAGAAGCTTGACATAACCTGTCACTGTGCACTTGCAACCCAGAAAGCCAGCCACATCCTGGGCTGCATCAAAAGCAGCATGGCCAGCAGGGTGAGGGACGGCATTCTGCCCCTTCTACTCTGCTCTCATATGACCCCACCTGGAGTTCTGTGTCCAGCTCTGGGGACTTATGGGACTGTTGGAGTAGGTCCAGAGGTGGGCCATGACCAGGGGGTGGGAGCACCTCTTCTCTGAGGACAGGCTGAGAGAGCTGGGGTTGTTCAGTCTGGAGAAAAGAAGGCTCAGTGGAGACCTTAGGGCGCCTTCCAATACCTAAAGGGAGCTTACAAGAGAGCTGCAAAGGCACTTTTTACAAGAGCCTGTAATGATAGGACAAAGGTAATGGCTTTACATTTAAAAAGGGTATGTTTATAAATTAGGAAGAAATTCTTTATTGTGGGAGTTCTGAAACATTAGAACAGATTGCCCAGAGAAGTTATGGATGCCCCATCCTTGGAAGTGTTCAAGACACGGCTGGATGGGGCTTTGAGCAGCCTGGTCTAATGGAAGGTGTCTTTGCAGATGGCAGGGCATCTGTAAGGTATCTTCCAACACAAAGTGATCTATGATTATATGAATATCCATTCCTATTCATTGGCTCATCTGACTTTAACAGTGGTTAACAGCTTGTTATGCCAAAGCTACTCCTCTGTCTTACAGCTGGGGTACTCCCTTCTCTGACAGGGTTCAGGGAAATTCATGCACTTATGCTAACACTGTTGTCAGTCGGGCCCAGTTGCTATGCACAGCTACATTTTGGTGCATCATTATTGATAATCCATTTAGAAATACTATTTTTTATGTACAGCAAGAATAAAACATTTATATGTTATAGGGAAGCAGTTAATGTAGACTGAATTCATGGGTTCCAAACTGGCCCGATGGCAGCCTGTGTATTTCTGCCTGACCAGTGGCCTCTAACAGATCTGCAGCAAGTTCTTTAGCTAACCAACATTGCAGATAAAAGAAAAGCATGATCCATAAATCATTTAACCTCAATTTGTCCACAGTTTTTATTTCCAATGTATTTTGCTCACTATATTTCCTACACAGTTTGAGGAAAGAAACTATTGGTTCAGCTCTATGATGGTTTCAGTAGTAATAGAATAGACTTTGGACCCTGCTCAGAAGTATGGAGATCAAAGTAGCAGTTTGCTTAATTAAATATTACGCTAAGGTTTAGAATGTCAATGTATACTTTAATATGCAATCTTGATTTATTAACCACTGTTAAAGCATAACTGAAATAATTTCTATGCTCCTGTTATCTTATATTTATAATCAAGGCCTCAAAAAATGGAACTTCCTTTTGTTTTGCAGTAAGGGAAGAATTTCTTTCTGCTGTTTTATCAGCAAATAAATTATTTATCTATATTTTGCTTTTAAGTGATTTAGAATACTCTGAGAGCTGCAGTGTGATTATGAACTTTGCTTCAGCTCTTGACCAAGAGGTATTTTCAAATGAAGAAGATGGATCTGTAACTTTTTATAATTAGATGGCCTTTGACCTGAGCTTTGTGGATCAATCAGGAAAGAAATTACTTCATGTAAAAAGTTTAATAATATTAAAAAGTAATTACTGAGGTAATCAGAGAAAACTCTGCACCTCATCAAGAACCATACCTGACCTGCCATCACTCAAATTTAGGACAGAATTTGAAAGCAAGTTTTCCAGTGCCAGACCAGACAGCATAGAAAGTATATGAGACCAGTGAGTCACAAAACACCCCAGCAATTCTGTCATTTTCAGGGTAGGATCTACTCTTCATTTCTTCCACTTGATAGCAAAATGAGACAAAATCCTTGAGAACTTGCATCTAAATTTTTTTTTTTAATTATTAACCTTAATTATAGTTTGTGTCAGGTAAAGCTGAAGTTGAGTCTGGAAGGCAGCACATTTCAAAACTGAGTCTTTTCAATGTCAAAGCCATTTGATACATTTAAACTGATACACCACTACACTACATTTTTGGACATACTAAAAGAAATATAGTATTAGAAATGAGAACTATATTTAAATAGACTTAGAAATAAAGTATATTGTTTTTGTAACGTCTACTGCTGTCCTCTTACACATGCAGAGAAAAGTCAGCCCAAGGGTTTTTGAAACAGTGATGCTTCAAGAGAAAGTATTTTTGATCACTACGGTGACATTTAGGGATAGTTTAAAAAACATGTTTCCAGCCCAGAGATGCTGAAGTACATTTTAAAGAAAAGGATTCTTCAGGTGACAGAAAGATCTGAAACAAGCTGAGTTTCTAGAGGCTTTGCTCTGAAAAGAATGGGTGTAGAATTTCATGTATTAATAATACAGAATGTTCAAAGGACTCTGTTAGCATGGAGATCTTAAGCCAGTTCCACAAAGCACTGGCCCATCAAATATAGTTTATACTTTGAGCAAAGAAACAGTAGAGAGAAAGTCTGTATTAATACTTAAGTGTCTGTGGGCTTTTTGGAGCACATTGGGCTTCATGCTTTCCAGGAGCCACTCAGTGCTGCTCCACAACAATGATGGCCTCTTTCCACATCTGCAAGTGTAAGCACTGATTTGCAAAACAATTGATTCTTTTGTACACTTCCTGAGGAAAGGTAGAACAGGCTGCATAAAAGCTATAACATTTATTTTTCATTCGTTGTGTCTATTCCCTAAGTTCAGGAGGTGTTGACTTTTGCCTTTCTGCTAGCACAGAGAGATGAATAATTCAGCAAAACAGCAGGTGTGGCAGCACCCACTCCTGCAGAGCACGAGCTGCACGGATGTGTCCAACTTTTGATCCTCAGCCAGTCCTGTGCCTGCAAAATTGTCCAAGTACCACAGCATGTGATATCAGTAATGTTTTCAGACAGGAAGTTAGTGAAAAGGCGGGGCTTTTTGAAAGGAGTGCACTGGATTTATTTTTCCTCTGACAAGTTAATCGCTTTCGGGCTTATCCAATTTTGGTGGAAAACTGAAGCCTGTCCCTCTGGATTTCACCATCTGGTAAAGAAATGCTCCATGGCAAAGCAGAGCTTGTGGGATTGAGACCCCTGGTTCTTTTCCCCAAACTGGTGGTAGAGGTCCAGTTCCAGCACTGCTGCTTGCTGGTCCCTGCTGCCTCCTGGGAGCCATCAGCCCTGTCTGCTCTGGCACCGCTGGGAAGCTGCTGCCATCAGTTCTGCAGAGGCAAGGGAAACATGGCCTGCTGCCAGCTAAGAGGCTGTTTTGGTATCATCACCCCTCCTCCGGGAGATGGATTGGGATGGAGAAATGCAGTGGGACACAGCAGCTCTCTGACAGGCAGGGTGAGTCACGAGAATTCCTTCACAGGCACTGTAACTGCACTGGTGTCAGAGCTCAGTAATTTTGCTGGTGTTGATCCTATTTCCCATTAGAATAGTACCTGATATCAATGCATCAAGAAAGCCTTCAGCTTCTGTTGTCTAATAAAGACTGTCTCCTAATCCTCATAACTGCATCTGTACTGTTGGAGTGAAGTGGTCTGTGTTCTAGCTCTGTTTTTTTCTCTATAGTTCATGGGTATATCATGTGTGTACACAAATCCATTTGAGGCAAAAAAGTACTTCTGTATTAGCATGGTCTTTTAGGTTTAACAAGTAATTTATTAATACATATTTGTTTGCAAGTTACACTATCACCCACTACATGCCCCATATCCTGGCGTGCAGAAACACATCCTGTACTGTACAAACAAAAATTTCATATTGCATGCTTACTTTTATTCTTTCTAGTGCAAGGCTGGAACTGCCTGGCAATTCTGCCATTTATTCTGTGAAGTAAAACATGCGAAGCTTTGCATGCAAATGGGTGACATCCATTTGGCATTAAATTCAAGAAACGCCCTTTTCACAGCTAACTGATCCCCCAGTGCACAGCAGTACTTACCTTTGTTAATTTCTGAGTCACTCAAAATACCAACATTACCTTTTGTCCAAAGGTGCTTGCATCCTCAACAAACACCATAATGATTGAATCATCAGTTCAGCATGAGTAGTTTTAAGTGAGCTACCGGGTGGCAATTTCATTAGATTAAGTATCTTCCTACAAAATGTTTGTGAAAATAAGCCAGGAGAAGTTAACAGTTGTGAAAGCTGAAAGGAGAAAATGACCTCTACTAATAAGATTGCAGCCAGTAATATTTTCTGTAATTTTGGCTGAGCAATGAGTTCCTTAATAATTCCCTCCCTTCTCGAGTCCTTTTTCTGCATTTCTCATTTTACAAACACTGGTTTACAGTCTCACAGAAGAACCTAAGTCAGTAAGCCAAGCTCCAACTACAAACAGGCTTATATACATCACCTTAGTGGCAGTATGTCCCTCAAGCATTACAGAAAATACCCCCCACCTCGTCATGAATGGTAATATTTTAACTGACTCTTTCAAAATTCAGTGCCCAGCCTCAAAGTCAGATTGTGGCTAAAGCATGTTGCAGTGTTAACAATAGCATATTCTTCTGGATAGTTTAGAAAAACTAAAATGACAGGTGTAGCTATTGATGCTTCAAGCACATACTCTGACCTATAGACTCACAATCTGCTGCACTCAATCCAGCACATACTGTGACAACAGAGCTGTTCTGGAATCATGCTGGAGACAGACTGACAAATATTATGTATGAACTTTAACTGTCCCCCCCAAATGTGGGCTTCATTTGCTTCTTAAGTTGATTGGTGCTGGAAATGAGCATCTCCCCATGCCTTGTTGAGAAGTGGTTTTCTTTCTAGTGTACAACACTACACACTATAGAGAGTATGTATGTAATGTGGTCTCTTTTCATATGTTACAGTATTTAAGCCTTGAGTTAAAAGGCTGTTTCTTGTGAAATGTGTATCCTTCAGTTGAATTTAGCAGGTAGAGTCTTGGTGCATTATAATTGCAAGTAGTATTGCCCTTCTGATTATTTCTCTGGACTTCCCTATTTCTGCAAAAGAAGCAATTACAAAGAACTAAAGTGATAATACAGCAAACATAACTTTAATTCTGCTTTTGGTGATTTATCAGTTATTATATTTTGAATTTCTGTTCAGATCATTGATTCCAGTTTGATTTTGCTCATACATCAATTTTCTCTAATTCTAAGTAAATATAAGTCACATTTTTTACATTATACCCCTCAGAGGACTTTATTTTTTCATTTCAGTAAGCATTATTTGAATCATAAAAAAATACATTACAGTATTCATAATGCACTGCTTATGTGACAGTTTTTGAACTTTAATATTCTTTTCTGTAGTGTGAGGGCTTAGCAGACTATAAAAGAGACATATTGTTTATAATGTTTCTGCACCACAACAAATGATGCACTTCTAGCGTCTATGAAATGGCAGTAGTTTTCTAAATTTGTGATTCTTCTGTGTTCAGCAGTCAAGAACAGTTGTACATCTGCTCAGCACAGACTTTAGGAGACCATGAACTTTAATTGAGGAAAAATAATGAGGGTTCAGGGACCACTGATACAGAGTCGGTTGGTAAGGCAGGTGCCCTGCTGCCAGATCAATGGATTATTTACTCCTTTGTCATAAACAAGAAACAGTTGGGTCTTTGTAGAGATTACATTCATATTCCAAAACCAGGCTGCCTTTTTCTGTTCCCTTATAAACATGCAGTATATTGAATACTTTTGAAACTTGGTCTGAAAAACATAATAGCTTTGCTCCTTCATTAAATGATGTAATGTTAACCTTAATAGTAAATTTTAAGGAACAATTTTAAATGTGGTGATATTCATCCTAGTGGGCATATTAATTAATAATCTGTACTTTGTGTGCACAGAAAGGATTCTGGGGGCGTTGGGGCATGTTTACACATGTATACAATGGCATATTTGTAATGCAAAAAGTTAGATGAAAATATAGAGTAAGAAAGATAATTATATGAAGATATTTAGAAGGAAAGAAAAAAAAAAGAAATACAGCTGAGCACATTTAGCCAATCTTTTATGGTCTGACTACCAAAATGATAATGTTGTTTCAGAATAGAGTTTATAAAAATTTTACACACCACTGAAGTGGAATTTTCTGATGCTTTAATCAGAAAAAATACAGACTGCTTTTCCATGTGAGTCAAGCAAGTAATCAGGAGTTTCAGTAAGCATCCCTAATCCTGGGTGTGCTAGTGGCTATCTTTTACACACCTGTGTAACCCAACAGGGCAAGGTCAGACAAAAATGGCATGTTCTGACCTCACAGGTATTCATTAGAAAAGCAAACAAAGACCACTGTGCAAGACTGCATGGAATAAGCCCCTTAATTTCCATTTTAACAAGACAGTCAGTCTCACATTAGAATCATAGAATCATAGAAATGTTTAGATTGGAAAGACTTTTAAGATCATTGGGTCCAACCATTAACCCAGCACTGCCAAGTCTACCACTAAATCATGTCCCTAAATGCCACATTAACACACCTTTTAGATCCCTCTAGGCTGGTGACTCCATCATTTCCTTGAGCAGCCTGTTCCAATGCTTGACAACTCTTTCCATAAAGAAAATTTTTCAAATATACAACCTAAATCTCCCTGGTGTAATTTGAGGCTATTTCCTCTTGTCCTGTCGCGTGTTACATGGGAGAAGAAAACAACCCCCACCTCACTTCACCCTCCTTTCAGGTAGGTGTAAAGAGCCATAAGGTCTCTCTGAGCCTCTTTTTCTCCAGGATTAACAGCCTAGCTCCCCCAGCTGCTGCTCATATGATTTACTCTCTAGACCCTTCATCAGCTTTGTTGCCCTTCTTGGGACACACTCCAGTGTCCCTCACATAGTGAGGCACCCAAAACTAAACCCAGGATTCAAGGTGTGGCCTCACCAGTGCTGAGTACAGGACAATCACTGCCTTAATCCTGCTGGCCACAGCATTTCTGATACCAGCCAGCATGTCACCTGGGCACACGGCCAGCTCATGTTCAGCTGGCTGTTGACCAACACTTCCAGGTCGTTTCCAGCCAGGCACCTTTCCAGACACTCTTCCCCAAGCCCATAGCATTGCACGGGGGAGTCGTGATTCAAGTGCAAGACCCAGCACTTAGCCTTGCTGAACCTCATAGTGTTGGCCACAGGCCAGTGACCTTGATCTAGTTAAGACCCTCATGAGAACACATGCAAATGATTGTGAGACTTCTTGCAGCTGCCTATAGAATATTTCATCTGCCTTTTCATCTTGGTTGGGAGGCCTGTAACGGACTCCCAACATGATAATTGCCTTGTTGGTCTTCCCCCGATTCTTACCCAGAAACATTCAACTCTATCCTCACCATCATTAAGCTCTATCAAAATATTCCTAGCATAGAAGGCTACCCAGCACCTCCTCTTCCTTTCCCATCCCTCCTGAGGAATTTATAGCCATCCATTGCAGCATTCCAGTTGTGTGACTCATCCCACAATGGTGATATGATGAGAACTATGTCTTAATTTTTCTGCTGCACAATTGCTTCCAGTTTCTCCTGTTTGTTGCCTATGCTGTGTGAACTGGTGTAAATGCACTTCAGTTGTGTTATTGAGCCCTCTACCTTTTTCAGGGGAAGAAGCTCTAATTCCTGCATGACTGTTCTCAGGTTGTTCTATGGTTTCTAGCACATCAATAAGCTTTTCATCCTTGTGGTCTCATGGATCTCCATCCCCTACATCTACCAAGAAACCAGACAGAAGGACCTCACTAGTGCACCATCCCTCAAACACTGGCATGCCACCCCTGGGCTTATCTCCAGTGATCCTGATTTTATCCCCTTCCCCCTTAAAATTTAGGTTAAAGCTCTCTCCATGAGCACTGCTAACTCCTGTGTCCTTCCCCCTTTGAAACAGGGAAAGGTTTGGTGTCACGTGATCAAAATTCTGCCAATAACATTAAATTGCAAGCCAGGTATTATTCTCCTGGCTCTATCCATTTCTTCCTTCATCATTCCCTGCAACTGTGGTCCTGATGCTGTAACTAGTTGTCCCAAAGACCTGAAGGCTCTCTTGATTGTCCTTGGCATTATTGTTGCCACTTCATCACTGCCCATTTGAAAAATCCATAATGGCTGATAACCTGAGGGCCATTCCAGGATAGGAAGTTTTCCTTTCACATCTTTAACCCATGCACCAGGGAGGCACAAACCTCTCTAAGAAGTAGGTCCAGACTGCATACTGTTTCTTCTGTTTCCCTTGGTAAGGAGCCTCCTATGACAGTGACCCATCATTTTTTCTTTATGGAAGCAGTTTTGACATGGGTCATAAGGTAACAACCTCTGGGACACCTGCACGCTACAGGAACCATTGTCCTCATCATTGCCCAGTTCCACTTGCAGAACCTCCTACCTGTTATGGGCACCTGGGGAGTGGAGCAGCCTCAGAGGAGATGCACCTGCTGCATCAGGCAGCACTTGTCACCACTGCCCCCACCCCATGTTCAGCCATGCAGTGAGGGGACAGGGAGTGCTCCACATCCTGCAAACTGTCAGTCTGTCAGGCCCTTCCCAGGGAAGGCAAGGTGCAATTCCAGCAGTCTGTCTTCCGCACCCCCTGATACTCCTCAGCCTACTGACCTTCTCCTCTGGCACTGAGTAGAGGAGCTCCTCCGTGTGGGAGCACCACCACAGGGCTGCTCACTCTTGCCGTCCATTCTGGCATCAGAGCTGGGCACAGCTCCAGCTGGCACCAGGGTGGCAGCGTGTTCCCACCGGAGCTCTCTCAGTGGCTTCTGCCTGGGGGACACTGCTGCTCCCTGGTGGAGCTGCCTGGATTTCAGTGCCCTTCATGCACCTCTTCTGTGCCAGATGCTGCCTAAACTGCCATGCCATGTCCTGCTGACTGCCCCAGCCTGTCTGTCCACCCTGCTGGCAATGCTCCTGGTCACCAGCACTCCTCAGGGGCTCCTTTTATAGGTGTGGGTCCTGGCCACCATTGCACCTGGCCCTGCCAGGTCCTGTCAGCTGATGTGAGCTGAGGGCTCCTGGCATCTCCTTGTGTTCCACATGAAGATCTCCCAGTTTGGGAGCCCTCTGGGCACCACACTGGAGTGCTCTGCTGCAGAACGAGTTGGCACCAGAGCCACTCACCTCAGCAACTAGGGCTGTGTACTGAGGCTGTGGACCCTGTGCCATTCAAGAAAGTACATTTGTTCAAATCACTCTTGTCAGAAATAATGGGATTAAGTTCCTAGGAATGGGCTGAGGGCAAAGGAGATCTGACTTCAAAAAGTAGGGTGTTCATCATCTGATTTCCAAAATTTCTCCTCAAATTCCTAAATAAGAACTGCTTTCAAGAAATTGGGGTTTTTTTCAATCTAATATCAACTATTGAAATGTTGTTTCCAAGACTTCTTTTTCATACTCCACCTCCACATTTCTAATAAATAATTCTGAGTTTATATTTTTGGGAGTCCCTGTTCTTAATGCTAAATAATAATTACATTGTTGCATGTAAAATAAGGAAATCCCAGTTTCTATGATATAGGATTTTTTTTAACCAAATTACTAGTTATGTTACTAAAGTTATCCAGACTACATCCAGATTTGAGAAATACAGGAAAATAATTTTTTATCTTGTCAAAAATATAAGTTGTCCCAGCTGTAGTCTCTTAATTCACTTAAGATATTTTCCATCCCATTTTTCTGTTTTTCTAAATGACACAGGACAGATCATGTTTTCTGTTCTTGGGTATAAATTTTACTCCTACATATTCCACTCGCTTTTTTCCTCATGCTTTACAGAAGTAATCTTTGCATATTCCCATTTCTTCAACGACTTTTGGTATCTTCTTTGTGGCCATGATGATAGGGTCACAAACAACACCACTTTGGAGTGAGTGTGCCAACACATAGATCCTTTATGTAAGGGGTGGGAAACAGCCTGATAAGCAATGAGAGTATCTGCATTTGTCACTGTTTCTGCAAGGTACTGCTTTGTGAGATCAGAATAGTTATAGCCTTAATTTTACATATATGTAGAACTAATACACTACTTTGATTTTCTATGCTCAGACATACACAAGCTGTTCAGTTACTTCAAATTTATTCCAAAGCACTTGAAAATAGATTTTAGTCTGTAATTTTATCTTTCCAGTGATGATCTAACCCACAAATGAAGCTACAGTAATTGCATTTAAAGAATTTTTATATTATATAAATTCCATAATAAAAGCCAATGACTGTAAAATGTATGCATTAAAATTGATAGAATACTTGTAATTTATTAATAATCAGCAAATTTGTTTATTACCTAGTCTACCTTGAATTTTTGGAATTAAAAGACAGTGGATTTTAAATGAAGAAAAATTACACTATCTAATTTCTTTTTATACAAGAATTGTAAATCTCAAGACTAACTAGCCTGCGTTTTTTGTAGAACCTTTTAAGCAATGGTCAGTTAATATTTTAATAAATATTAATAAATTATGACCACCAGTAATTACAGTGATCATAACAATTTTGTATAGGTTATACGTATTACTCATATTTAATGCAGTATTTTTCCAAAGAGATAGGTTATTTCTTTTAGTGAAGGATGTGCTCAAAAAAATAAAGAGCTTGTCTTGTGTGCTATAATCTGAAGCTATAGGTAAAAACCCCAAGATTTGTTAATCTTTAAAGCTTGCACAGAACACTGATATTTTATCTGCTGTCCTGCATCCTCAGGAAAAAAAATCCTACATGTTTCTGAAGTGTGTTGCTTTTAGTTTGACCACCATGAGCTTCATCTGCACTTGTAAAAGCTGATGTAATAGCTGTTTGTATTTCATACAACCATGTCCCAAGTGAGCCAGAGGGGTTAATCTGAAGATTAGTAGCTCAAATCCCAGCATTTTCCGTATAGTTTTCAATTTTAAATTGTATGCTGTTATTGACAGTCTCCTTTCCTTTCACTTATTAATTCTGATATTTGGAAGGACTGCAGCAGTATCTGAATGACAGCAAAGGTGTGTGTATAGAAAGTGCTGGGTTCTTGCTGGGTTTTATATACATATTTATGTAAACATGTGTTTTCACAAAAGTTTACTATAAACATGGTTAGCCTATGTGATCCTTTATATTTTTCCTATATGTTCAGAATCTCACAAGGTCATCTACATTTGAACTTTGTGGTAGATTGAGCATCTGTCTAACTTAACAGGTTTTACTGATGAATTTAGGTAATTATTGTAAAATTTTTTTTTCACTTGGAAGTTCAGGGGAAAATGAAAGCTAACATGTAATTCACAAACATACTTTACAGAACAGCAAGAAATAAATGCATATTTGCAGTCCTGGCTCCATGTGAAATTTTCAGCCCATCGCTTGGCCGGAGAAAGACAGCCTAAGTGTGTCTCTGATGCTTCTGCTAATCTGAAGTTTTCTTATGGGATTAAAGTTGTTCTTGCAATATAAACAGGATCTTCCTGAGGGCTGTATTGGATCATTTTGAAATGAAAACAATAATACACTTAAATATTTTTACTGGAATACATTAAAAAAGTCTAGCCTTTTATCTGAATTTAAAAGATCACCAGTTTATATTAGCATTTTCAAAATAGCATTTGGTTTTATCCCTGTATCTACTGCTATCTTCTCTTCTCCTAATGGCTCTCTAACCTACCAGAAAAGATAGAGCAGTATCCAAAGGCTGGCCAACAAAAAGAGCTCAAATTGGAAATAAATGCACTTTTTAGACATTGGGATTAATTAATCCTTGGAACAGTTTAATTGTGATATATTGTCTGTTGCTTTGTTTCTTTTAATGGAGTCCACAGACTTTCAGAAAAGAAAAATGTGTCCACAACTTGTGAAGCACAAGCCGTTTCCAGAATTACTGGGCAAATGCTAAGATACGCAGTAGGCAGGATGCCAGACTTGGTAACCAAAACACTTCCTTCAGATGTCAAAACCAATACAAATGCCCTTCTATTATTTTGTTACTCTCTTCTCACGTCTCCTGTTACTTGCCCTGATGTTTAAAGTACTTCTTGCCATGCTTTAGATCTCAGGCAAAAAGGAATCACTGACTGACACATTAAAAACAGAGTGGGATTCTCATGGGAGATGATAAAGCATGATTGCACTGTAGGCAGAGATAGCACAAAACTCTTCCTTGCATCCTCACCTGATTACCAACATTTGAACCTTATGCTCCAATGGCATCTGAGATTCCTAAGAGAAGGGAGTAGTTTGCCGGGTTATCAAAGATACTTGCTTCAGACATTCTCTGAGCTGTTTATCTGCTAAAGAGGATTGATTATTTCTGCCATGTGGTTTGGTGTTTTTGTTTCACTTTTATTTTATTTTTTTTTTCCCAAATAGATGTTACAATCATATTCTGGTCTAAGCTAATAGGACCCTTCTTGGAGCCAGCAAAGGGCAAGATATGATTTATGACCTCAGTGGTGGAGTAGCCAGTCTCAAGAATGTTATGCCAGTGTGTAAGGGTCTGGTTAGTGCTGCTGAGGAGAAAGGGAGGAGGAAGCCTCCCCTGAGAGTTGTGAGCAAAAGGTGGGAGCTGAGAACTACAACAACTGCATTTATCTATTATCAATTTTTAATACAGCCAAATGGCATTTTCTCAGAAATTTTTTTCCAACTAAATGGAAATCCAGAAACACCAAGTTTTATGTTTTCGTTCTTGATGTAAGTCTACAGCACAGTCACTGAAGCTGGTGTAGATGTAGGGACAGAAAAGTGAAACCCTGCTATGTTCCAGTTCTGGCTGCTCAGCCTGCCAGGGCTCCTGCTAATACACAGATGCCAACTTCTCCATTACAGGAGTCAAAAAAAAAAACTCTGACAAAAAAATTAGAAGGAACATGGGGGGTTTTGCCTCAGTTAGGGTGGTTTACTGCAATGCAGGCACATCTTCTGCATAATACATCAGAGTTGTAGCATAGGAGTGTTACCACAAATGAAAAGTCCCATTTTTACAAGAAATGTAATTTGGCTCGCATCCAAATAATCACCCGAATAATAAGAAAAGAGCTAAGTGGGAAAAGAAAGCATCACACAGACCTTCTAAAAAATGCACGCTTACTATTACTATGCTATGTACGGTGAACGGAGAGGTCTGTCACAACCAGACTTATAAGAAAGCAAAGGTTATTCTACAGATAAGCAGTTAGTACAATGAAAATTTTTTTGAGAAAAAAGAAAAATCAATATTTATGCTTGCATCATTATATTTTATATAGAGATAGCAAATTCAGCACACTGGATGGGACTAAGAAGTTAATTCTGGTTTTTATAGCATTATTATTATTATTCTGTAAGAATTACTGCAGTAGATCAGACAAAAGATCCACATCTTATCCCTAGAAAATGCTTCATCCATCTTCTTAACGCCCACATCCCTGAAATTCATATTTTTTAAAAAAAAAAAAGAGATAAGTCAGTGGATAAGGGGGATTGATGCCTTATCTGACAAAATGACCAAAGCTTGAACACATGCAGTCTAATTGCTCCTTGCTAACTCTGCAAGCCTGGCTATAGCCTCTCCCCTCCTTCCTACACATCTACCTATATTTAAGCATGAAGTGGCAGCCTCTCATGAAAGTCTTTCCTCTTGGGTAATGTGGAGGTATGAAGACAATCTTTGCCATATTAATTTCCCCCTTCTCTGAATCAGTAAAAGTACAATAGGGAAAACACCAGTTAAGTTATTTTAAGAAGAATCAACTTTCATGTTGCAAACCTTGGATTAAAAAAATTAGTTTAAAAAAATTTAATATACAGTATTTCATGGATTTGGGCAAGAAAAGAGGGAAACCAGAAACAGGTTATCACTTTGTTAGGAATAAAATAAGGTACCTTGTAATTGAAGTATTCTTGCCATATTCTTAAGCCTTTATTCCAAAAAGTATCCTCATGCAAATAGAATAAATCACATTGCAAGCCTTTCAGAAATGCCATTTTCAGACTCTACCTTCTGATGATTACTGTTCTCTTTTTTCTGTAAAGTTCTATAGAGAATATATTTTAATTAGCTTCCACTTGATACCACTTCATACACACTGCCCAGATTTGACCCAGTGTCTGATCATATAGAATGCATTACAAAAGAACTGGTCATTTGAGTGCTTTAATATAGCTTTGCATTAATGTGAGACATCATTTAGACAAGGCATTAAAAGTGTTATTTTAATGACTGAAGTGTGTAGGGTGGGAAGAAGCTTAATCTTTATAGGAAGAACAATTTCAATTAGCTCTAAAATATTAATTTGTTGGTATAACTATATACTCTAATGTATTTGGCTACAAAAAATCTAATGAATAATACATTGCTAGATCCCAGTCTAATTCCTGTGTTGTAACTAATACTGTCAGTTGAAACAAGGAAAATAGTCTTTTAGCATTCGTGATTTTGGTTGGGGTGCATTTAGTCTGATTGCTTTTAACAACAAATTTTGTTCAGCATAATTTGACAAGGTAGCATAAATAAGGAAAACACCACGTGGCTGTTGGGTTATTGAATAGTTCATAAATATGAAGACACTATTTGTTTCCAGAAAGTTCTTTTTTATTTATCCAGTGAATTTAAAATACATTATGATTGACAGGAATATGGTATCCACCTATGGCAAGCATGAAGACTTTATCATAAAATTCCCGGGTTCTGTTAATCCCTCATGCTGTGTTTGAGAAGTGAATATATTGTCCTTATGACTCCTGCTAGCCCATAATTTAATTTCTTAGCCTTATATGTCCCGTTTCTTATGGCTAGATTGAGAATTTGAGAACTTACAAAAGAACTTCTCATAAAATCAGTAGGTATGTCATAGTTAAAATCGTTAAACCTTGTGTGCCATAAGCATATCTAAGGCCTTGGGAAGTAGATACAGCTTTAGAATTTTACCATTTTTCTTAGAAATCATTTCTAATTATTCTGTAAGGATGTAGAATTGCATTGCAGCTTATTAACTGCACAATACCTGAACAAAGCTTTTTCCCAAGACAGTCAATTCACAGCATCACCTATGCCAATGTTGATGATTTTAATGGCAAAAAAAGCTTAATTTTATGAAGTTCAAGGCAATTTTATTTCACTTTGGTGTCAGAATTGGTCACAGATGGTTTTAGGGAAGAGTACTGTGATCTTGCTACTGCAGGGTTTTTTTGCTCTTCATCCCCTGAAAGAAGAGAAATGTTCAGTTTCTCTAAGTGTGGCTGTATTGAAGCCTCCGAGACGACCCTTTTGAACTACCCTATGCTCCCATATCACTCTAACAGAATACCTGTGCAAAACGTAGTGTGCACCTCCTCTGTGTTCTAAAGCATCAGTGCTGCTTATTTAAGTAGTCACAGTGAGAAAAGGGTTCCTTGCTTTTGCTCACAAAAGAATGGAGGCATCTGATGTCCAGACCCGGTTATAGGTATTTTATTTATAGAAGAAAATGTGATTTCAGACATACTTTGGTGCCAAGAATTTCCTGTTGTCTGTTCTCCAGGTGAGCATGCCAGATCAGTCCTCAGATGCACTATTTTTTTTCTCACTGATTGAGCAATGAGTTGTTATGTACTTTTCTTAGGCCCCCAAGTCACTTGCTAGAGTCAACCATCTAAATTGGAGACATCTAAGGCTCTCCAGACACCATGTTTGAGTCTTTGAGGTGCTTGTTTAATCTATTTTATACCATCATTTTATAGCAAAATTAAAATTTATGTTTAATTAAAAAATGGGAATCAATGTAATACTTTATTTCATTATTAATAATTTCAAATTCTTAATTTACATACTCTGGGATAAAAATACTTAATTTCTTGGTTTTGGGAGCCTACTGCTTTTTCCTTTCTCTACAATAGTTTGCCTACTCAGGGTTAAAAATGCTTCATTTCTTAGTTTTGGGAGCTTATGCTTTTTCCTTTCTCTACAAAAAAAATGACACAAAGTTAAAGAAAAAAAATCAACCTAAGAATATTCTAAAAGAAGAGAAACAGTTTTTTGCAGTTTCAGAAACTAGGTAAAAGAATGCTTTTGTAATAGATTTCATGCAGCAGTTGGCATTGGCAGTACTGCAAAAAGAGATGTATTCTGTCGTGCTCTGTTTGATCAAGTGCTAAACCCGTGTGATCAATAGAGAGACAGATGTCGGGTGCAGATGGCGATGCCGTGATACCTGGGGCAGAGTGGGCCTGCCAGAATGACAGAATGGGAACAAGGAAGAGCAGCAATGCAACAGAATGTGACAAATGAAATTAGGGTTTATACTAGTCGATAATTTACAGCTAATAGAAAGTGACAGAATTTTTCAGCATACAGCACATTTACTCTCGCAATACTATAGTCAATGCATTTTTCATGCAGAACAATGGGAGCTGCTATGAAGACTTGGCTCTAGCTATATGTATTTTGTTACATTGCAACTTGTACAATTGATATTTAAACAAAGCTAGTAACATCAAACCAAGTAAGCACCAAGTGTATGAAACGAGATTGTATTTTCAAGTTTGAAATTAGTCCATCTGATACTCAGACTGTGTAGCAGGCGTCGAACAAGAAAATTGCATTATTAGCTGTTTATATGAATATAAAGTAGAGATCCACTACAGCCACATAAATAAACATCGAATGGCCCTTGTTATTTGGAAACTGAGTTTACAATCTATTTCATTCTTTTTATTAATTATAATGATGGAGCTTTCTGCTCTCCCCCTCTCCAAATTCCAGTCTAAAGTCCATAGTTAATGCACTTGGCAGCTTATTGTGGTCTATTTCATGCTGATACAGTTCAGAGTAGAATGATTGGTAGCTTTGGGTTATACCTTTTCTGTTAAAGGTTACTATCACTTTTATTTTCTTTTCTGGCTTTCCTGAGTTTTGGGAGCTGTGTATGCATGTGTGTATACATGTGTATATATAAATGAAAAATATATGCACCCACACATATAAATTTAAATACATATATATGGATTTTTAATATATTCAAAATTAACCACTCTTCCATTACATTTTCCAAGTTTACCCTGTTGCCAACTCTAATAAAAACAGGAATCCCATCCTATAAAAAACGAAGGCTATCAAAGTTGTATTTATGACTGAAAATGTAATGTAGTGGTCAAATCTTTTATTCTGCAATTTAACATTTTCTATTTTCTGGGCAAAATTAATGGATGTTTTATATATTACATTTTTTTTACAATAAAAGAGCAGTTATTGTCTATTCTGCAGACTTGATTTTCATCAGTTCTGAGTAATGGGTCTACCTTTAATAGCCTGTAATATGGCATTCAGCAAGACAAACCCTGAATCAGAGCCGAAAAATAAAAATCCATCTTGCTCTTCTTTTCCTGCTGTCTCCTGCTGCTCAGCTTGATATATTTTTCACACTTAAAGATAAATATCTCTTAATGCTGATGTCATTTGATTTTAAGGGTAAAATCTGAACTTAGTTTGGACACAGTAAACACAGAAAATCACCATTATGAACACCCATGCCTTTCCTTCAGGCCTCTGACAGTCTACCCAGGTATCTTTCACACTCATTTCTATGGTGTGTTAGTTCCAGTGGACAGTCATTTTGACTTGATGCCATGATATTCACATATAGATGAGAGAAGACTTTTTCATGTGATTTTTCTTTCTGAAGCTGTGCAAATGTAAGCTTTTGTTATGGTTACATAGACCACAATTAAAGTTTCATCAATAATTCCTTGGATAATGGTAATTTGATGAAGAAAACTTTATAGGCTGTTGATAGGTATAGTTTTTAATAAAACAGTGCATTTTCCCATTTTTATGTGGTTTTTGACAACATGAATTTGTTGCTTTTCTCATGCCTACAGACAATATATATTTTTTTTTTCTCCCTAGGAATTTGATTATTTGCAAAAGGTTTGGGCACCAATAAATACTGTCTTTCCTTGCAAATTCAGGGTCTCAGATAGATTCATTTAGTCAGAAAAGGAGTTCCTATTTGTCATACTACACTAAATATCGTACATAATTTTTCCCTGCACTAAATATGGTACATACAGTTGGAATTTTACAGGAATTAAAAGGAAGAGTAAATATGTTCACACTATGTTCTGCATTTGTATATTTGCCACAGGTGAAGATATTGAAAATGCATTGTACAGTTTTTATACTTTGATTGATTGTTTCTATGAAACAAGTTTTAGGGAGTATGCCAGAAACTTGCTGGTTTTACCAATCCAGAGTAGTGGTGAAAACTGTGCTGAAAGACTTATCTCCAAAATGTCTAGTACAAACACCTGTACTTGCTTCAGGTTTATCTAATACACTAAGCCTGCCTTTAGTAATAAGCTATTAACCTTGAAACTCAAACATCTTCCCAAGGACAGTGTCATGCACAAAAAAGAACATAATTTTTTTGGTAATATATTCTTGCCTTCTCTAAAGTTGGCAAAGCAAAACAGAAGAGACAGCAGGTCTTCTCCTCTGAGCACTGGCATGGTGCTATCATCTTGGAAAGCCAAGCTGGGAGAAGAACAATCATCTGTGATATTGAGAGTGGCATGTTTCAGGTGCCATTAATCCACATGCATGTGCCCCAGCTGCTGCACTGGCTGAAAGGGGCTCACCTGTTGAAAGAGGTCCTCTATCCAGTAACTTAGGGAGCTGAAAAAGAACGAGCAGATGTATCAGCAGGAGCTGGCGCCAGATTAAGAAACAAATTAGGACCAGAGGTTTCTTCTGACTCTCTTGGCTACAGGTTCAGGCCTGTAAAAGGGATAACACTGAATGCAGTCAAAAGCATTCTCAGAGATATTTTGATTCATACAGAAATTCTGCTAGTAGACTAGCAGGTTGTTCAAATGGAAATTGTGTGAAGAATTTCTTGTAGAAAACTTTGGTGAGCAAAACAATATTAAATGTTCATTCTTAGTCTTTTATGACCTAGAAATTAGCTGAGCATTTTCAAGTAGCTTCGCAAGTACTGAAAATGTGTATTGGGTATATGGTTAACTGAAAAGTTCTAAGTATGTCTGACACTATATATATCATAACTGTCTAATATCATAAATTACCTGTATGCTCACATTGTGAAGCCTTTTACCATTTTTATGATTATATGACTTAATGCATAGTTATGTTATCCCAGGTGTTACATGCTATGTCCCTTTGTACACTGTGAAAGCTGCAAGTACCAAACAGCTCTATTTCAGTGACACTACACAGCTTTATCTGAGCCCCAAAGGCAACCATTCAATTGTGTGAGACTAGATTTCTAATTTAAACACATCTAAAGATCTTTTGCTAGAGATCACAAAAGCCTAAACAGTTTTTAGAATAAGACAGAAGCTGTTAGTTTGCCATATATGAAAACTCAGTGCACCCAGATATTGAGTACTGCGTGCAACTCTGATCACAGCTGAGGAAGGGCAGCTGGAGTGATCAAGGGAGCAGCTATCTTATGACAATAGGCAAAAAAATCTGAGACTTCTCCATCTGGTGAAGAGAAAGCTGAGGGGGAAATTTGATATAGGCTTACAAAATCTTGAAGCTGGTGGATAAAGTGAATGAAGAACTGTTATTCCTCAAATCCTGCAGTGCTACAGGAAACTGGGAGAAGAACAATTTAAAACAGATTATCACGGCAGTGAGTTAACTCTGTGAACTTGATGCCACAGGAGCCTGTGAAAGCAGACAATATCAGCAGGTTCAGAGAGAGATTGGACAAATTCATGGACAACAGATCTGTAAATGGTACTAAGAGGATGTATCCACTAACGTTTCTAATCCATGTACATGCTTGGGAACTCTAAGGGGAATGAACTGCAGAAGGAGGCCAAGTTCTCATATTTTTACTAAATAACATTGCCTGTTGCCACTCTAGAGAAAGTCTGAGCTAAGCAGACCCCCCCACCGTTGCACCAGGGTATTTTTTTATTTTTCTAAAGAGTAGCACAAAGACTATAAAGAGAAGTCATTTTCCTGTGAAGAGTATCAGACAGCAGGAGTGGTTCTGAGTTGCGTTTTACCAGAACTATTGGTAAAGGAGACCCTTCAAAAACATTTGTGAGGAAGGATAATAAGCAGGATTGTGTTTAATTCTTGAAAGTATTAATTCTTAAAAATCACTTCATATTTTAAAAGAAAATGTTGTAAAAAGACAATTTTCATCTGTCATTTGACCTTCAAATTAGGCTATTAATGGTGGTTAGGCTGTGATAGCAAATGAGAAAGATGTATGTTTCCTTCAGCAAGCGCAAAACACCAAACAATAATGCTGCAGTGTGAATACAGGCACCCAGACAGGGTGCCTAGAGATCAAAAAGCCAACCAAAGGTTTTAATTATCATATATATCAATGCAATATTCCTAACAGTTGGGTTGCTACCCAGACCATCTTTCTGCAGAAGATTGATCACTGCCATATTTTAGAGTCTTTCCTTCATCACTTGCATTTTGATGGCACCTATATCATGTTAAAACTGGCATATCTCCTTTTTAGCAGGCACAATTCCACCTAACAGATGGCCATGATGATAGACATGCCAAAGAACCAGTATGTGTATCAAGTTTGATTATTAGGCATGAAATTCCTATCCAAGAACGTTTGAGAGGCATTCTGCACCAATCGTCTGAACCTATTGGTATGGGTTGAAACAAATGCTGTTTTGCTAAAGTCAAGGGATGTGTTGACTACAAAGTGGGGAGTTGAGGACTAATTTAAGGTCTTGGTAAAATGGAAGTAAAGGCCATTGCTTCTGGATCACTCACTCCACTCTAGTAAGAGTCAATCACAAAGCAAATCATTAACTTCTACTGCCTATCCAATGGCACAATTTAGTGTTTTGGGTGTATTTCCTAGTAAATAGTTGTTCTTTTTCAAATGACATTTTAGCTGGCCTGCATAGATCTCACTGCACCACAGACAGTGCAAAAATCTGCTGAAAGGAGAGCTGACTCATAGACAGTTGGAACACCAAGCACAGGCTTATGAAAGCTGAATTGCCCATCTCCTAACAGAGACTCCTGTTGTCATAGGGTATGTTACGCTGTACCTGTTTTTCACCACAGTGCAAAACTGTCACATATTTAATAATAAATACCTCATTTTAAAATAGCAGAGACTGCAATGACAGCAGAAATATTTTAACTGCTTTAAACCAAAATTAGTATGTTGTGAAAAGATTGTATTACCAAGGTACCCACTCTTAATTGTGCTAGAGGAAAATATGAATCATGGGTGTCCAAAAAGCCATCTAATATTCAAATGTTTTCCCTTTGAAAGAAATACTATGATGCATAAACAAAATCCTAGAATGTCAAATTTTTAAACTAGAATTTCTGTTAAATATATCTACTTATATTTAGTGGTATTTTATTTCCTTTTTAATTATGGATTGATTTTTAAATTTTTTTCTTTGACATATATTTTTACCAAATTGCTGCTAAGACATCAACATTGATTTCTTTCATATTTCTTCACTTTTTTTTACTTATGTTTTGCATTTTAAATGCAAAAGAAAGGGTATCAAAGGCTCCAACTAGGTGGAATTCACAGAGTTTCAAAATGTGACTTTGTAGTTAATTTTCCATTTGAAATCAAAACATGTAATCTTGCCTACAGATGTCTATCCATTATTTATATTAGTTTATCATGGTATAGCAATACCAGACATTTTTTTGACTGGTCTAGTGGGCAATCAAATGCAGTTTTTTTGATGAGGCAGTAGTAATTATGATTTAACCTTTCTGATTCAAAGTCATCAATGCACTTCACAATGCTTTGTGGATGCATTAAGCTATAAATTACAGTTGTGGAGTCTATGTGTTATGCTGATTGAGGTTAGCAGATTGTTCCCCTAAGTTCTCACTCCCTGGCAGGTGTGCAAAGGCACCAGGTAACCCAACCATTACTGTCCTTTTAAGCTAGTACTGCAGACCCATGACCTGTGACTGCTGAACAGATTTAAGATGTGTCATTTGCAAATTGTGTAAAAAGTGTTGAGCAAAAGTAGTCAAAAAATATTTTCCTAATTATTATAAACACATGCCTGTCAAAAGACTAGAATTAAGTTATGTTCAGGGGGATTTTATTTCTTTTGAGTTTTTCTTCCTCAGAATAATTTCAAACTTTTATTATTATTTTAAGACACAGCTCAATAAGAGGATTGAAATAAATTAGAGATTGGGTTACTTTGGCAGTGGCAAATTGAAGTTGAACTTCATGACTCTACCCTGTGCTTTTTGCAGAAGGAAATAAAACCTGCAAGAGTATACATTCCCATTGCTACTTTTGCCACCATTTTTCTCTAATGAGTGTGAGGGGGATGTTAGAACACGTGCATAAAGGGCTCATTCACTGCCCACAGCTGGCCCAGTCTGCTGGTTGGCACTGCCTGCTTTCAGGGTTGCCCAGTGTCCTATGGGAATATCTCACTGGAAAGGAGTTTTCATCCCTAATTCTCTCTTGGTGTGGCCAGTACCCATCTTTTTTAGAGGCATTCTTGGGTTGTTTGTTTGGTTTTTTTTTTCAAAAGAGCCTTGATTTTTAGCATGTCTGTCTCTCTTAAGTATTTTCCTCACTGACAGGCTCTGTAATGCATCATGGTTAAATGTAGGTGCACTAATTTCATTGAGGCATCCAGAGAAACCAATGCTGAAACTAGATGAGAGATCCAATTGCATTTTTCCAGTACTGTATCTTAAGCAGTGAAATATAGATTTAGAAATATTATTAGGTATTATTTGACAAATTTTTTAAAAGGGACTATTTTGTCACAAGATTTGCAGGATGGATGTTGATGACAGATGGATTTTTTTGCGTTTCTTTTTTTTCTTCAAATAAAAGAGCAGTTAAATAGAAGCTAGGTCAGTCAGATAATTTATCTGATAAGCAATGTTTCTTGTTTAATGGTAATTCTTTAAGACCAGTGTGCTTAGTTGAGCATAATTTTTCATTATGAAGTGTTATAGTTAGAAATGTGAACAGATACTAAATACTTATCTATCAGTGGCATTTCTAAGATCAACATATCCACTTTCCATGTCTTTACAAAGTTAATTTTGTGCTCTGTCTCTTCCTTGTGAAATTACAATTTACATTTTGATTCACCATAAAATTTAGTTCAAACTTTTCCTAGTATTTCATTCTAGAGATCCGTCTGCTTTTATTTAACAGATGTCCTTTGATCTCAAGGAGACAATTGCTGTTTTACTACTTTAATGAAGCTTGTATTATTATAGGCAAAATGAATATTAGACCAAATGGTAGTAGAAATCCCAGAGGGTAACGTGCTTCTCTGTCTGGATCTTGGAAAAGCAGAGTAATTCATTTTACTCACTGATTATATTCAATAAACCCATATTCCCTGTTCTTATTTACTTTTCTTTTTTTTTTTTACTATTATGTGTTTCTGTTCATTAGATTCAAGGTGCAAGTCACAATTCTTTTGTCACAAGTGACACATTGGACTGTTCTTAAGTGTTACTGAGAAGAGATAATCTGTTAAAGGAGGTAGGAGTTAAAAATGACCCTTTATTATACTTTTAAGTAGCTAATGCGCATTTCTTACCTGTGTTTTCAACAGACATCAGTCTGGATCATGTTTCAATGCCTTTTAGACCTTTATTTCCTAGAAACTAGGAGGGATCAGATTTAAAAGTGACACTTCATAAAGGAAACAGCAGGGGATGGACACACATGGAGAATAGAAAGAAAGAGAAGATAAAGGTACTTGAAGTCAAAAATTAGTTACACGTTTGAGAAAGAAGGGATGTAGAAAACACAAATTACAGGAATTTTTGTAGAACACATAATGTCCCCTTTCCCTAACATGACATGGCAGTAAGTGGCCACAAAACATGGGATTTATTTATAGCTTTGATAATTTTTTTTGTTCTTTTGACTATTTTTCCACCTATGCAATCTACTTTAGACACAGACTCAAGTTTGGGAACAGTACTGATGGTTGCACCACACTGCTGGGATGAAGGTTTAATTCAGAAATATCTTTGGGCATTACATCACTCTGTAGAAAAATGCATACACTGCAACTGAGCGTGTTGTAAGGACACTCTAAGGTCTCCTGGATCACAGGAAAAAAAAGGCTGCTAAAAAAAGGACATAGTTTGACTAGAGCAGGGGCAATTATCTCAGTACAAATCGATTTGACAGCCAGAAAGATACTGGTTCTTAGGCAGATGTGCAAACGTGAGTAGCTTCACCTATCTGATTTCTGACCCTGTTCCACATTTGAATCTTGAAGCAACACAAAAGATAGGGAAAGGGGAACTCCTCAGTCAGCACTAAGGAGTGGGAAAGAAACATAATCATTATTGCTTTTTAGATTATTACTAAGCAAAACTGAATCATCTTAGAATACAGAAAAACTTCCAAGAGTTAAATCTTTCTTAAAGAGAACTGGTAGCCCTAGGAATCAAAATGTGGCCAGGACTAGTGATGATGTGGCCCACCTGAACTATTTATCTTCTGGATACAATGTGGAATTCTTTATAATACAGGTAAAATAACTTGGAAACATTTGATGCCTGTGAGCAGAAAAGATAAATATTTAGTCAGTTCTTAGTGCAAGGTATACTTTTATTTTTGGTAGGATAAAGAATTTGATTTCTTTTTCTGCTGCATTTCTTGTAAACTTGTGTTAGAGACCAAATAGGAGCTATGAACAAAGATTTCAAGTGATGAGCTGTCCCATGCCTGTTTACAAGTCAGGATTTCATTTTACATAGAGTTCTCTATAGCAACTTTTTAAAATTTAAATTAGAAACATGGCCAGCAATGCATGCAAAATGTTCATTCATTGTAGTAAACTACAAAAATATTGCTTTTATGCAATGAGAATGCCATTGTAGAATTTTAAAAGGCATAGAAATAAAAGACTCCGGATTGGAGTGATTTAAACAAACTCACTAGGATATAGTAGATGATTAAAATACAATCTATAATTACATTACACTGGTATCAGGTAAGGATAAAAGCCTATAAATACACTGGGGTCAGGGTAAGCATAAAAAATGAAACAGTTATTTGAATAATCTGAGATCAAGTTGCAGTAATTAAAAATGAATGTATTATTCAAATGAAGGAATTAGGTTACAACACTCCTCATATGAAAATATTATTGTGACAGACTGAAATAAGTTGGAAGTGATTTTGATAAAAAATTGGGGCAAGAAATATAATGATTTACATTGGGGAAAAAGTAGACAATTATGCGGATGAGAGTATTTGCAGCTCCTCCTTCAAATCCCTCATCAAAACTCATACCTTTCAGCTGGCCTCCAGGAATTATCCACTGCCCTAGCCTATTTCTGGACATTGCTCTTTCAGATACACAGATCAATTCACTAAAAATTAAACGTGCTGTAGCTAAGGATTGTACATGTACTCACAAAGGAATTAATGGGATCTGCACCCACTAGCAGGCATATTGCTTAATCTACCCCACACATAGCTGTTTATCCATTTTCATTGCCATTACCCAGGTCATTTCTGTTATTTGTCTCCTGTTTTTTCTTTGTCATCTCCTGTCAGTTTGGAGGCCAAAGTCTACACATAAGACTGACACAAAATGATGTTATTTATGTAAATAGTTGATGGCCACTTGCAGATTAAGTACTTGTTATTATAAATAAAGGTTCTTGAAATCTGACCTTTCCATTGCAAACTCCTTGGGGCAGAAACCTGTCTGGAGGTGCCTTGAATATGTAAACCAAGGTTATTTAATTATTAATAATAATTAATAATGAAAGAATACAGAAAGAGACTTGGTGTTTTTTTCAGATAATAGCTTTCATATTCTTTATATTAATTAGCTTTTACAAATGTGCTTTGAGAGCCCTCTTGGAGCAGCTCTTTGCCATTGCCTGTAGCAGGACAGTTGAGAGCTGCTCTGCAGGTGCACATATGCCCATCAGTGGACACATCTGAAATTCTCCCAGATAGGTGAGTGATTGGACATCAGAAGTCAGAGCAAAATCAGGAGTAGATTTCTTAATTTTTGCCCAGTGAATGCTGCCTGAAATTCTCCACAAACCTTTCTAGCATCTGCAAAAGTCTATTGAGAAGATATTTTAGCTCACTTAAAATATGCCCTTACAACTACAGTCAAATCCTCAGTTGATCTTTTTATTATCATATAGTATATTTAAGCCTCTCATTCTTACCTGTTAAATTCCTCTTACTTTTCTTTTCTACTGTCTTTTGTCTTCCCCTCAAAAGGCTGTGTTTGCTTTCCCCAATAAGTGATTTTTTGTTCATTTTATATCTTTTTCTTCTGCAAAGACTTAGGCAATAGGTTGTTCATGCTGCAGCTTCTTTCTGGTACTGTCAACTCTTTAAATTTGCACTCAAATATATTATCTTAATTGTCTTATATATCACTTCCATTTCCAGACAGCTGGATCTGTTTATTAGATATTGATTAGATATCTGAGTAATATTAAAAAGGCATGCAATTATACATAGGAGACTTCAGACCAAGAAACTGAATAATCTTGAATGACCTGTCAAAACCAGCCAGATGAAACTTTAAAAAAAAAAATTACAACTACAGCTATTTCCATTTCTCCAGCATTATCCACTCTTCACTTGTCTATGCAGTTAATTCATACCTTGAATTAACATACCTTGAACAGGTAAATGAGCAGCAAGAGAAAGTGTTAATTCAGATTCAGAGAGATGACTTGTGTAGAACTATCCTGAAGGATGCAAGGCACAGTATCTCAGACACAGTTTGCACATCTCTGGTAGTGCCATTGAGTAATGTGCTCAGACCAGCTGCAGTGTATCCATACAACGAAGTCTCCAACTTTAAAATTAACTACCTGTTTAGGGCAATGTCATCCCAGCAGACTGATCACAGTAAAGGCTTGAGAGAATTCTTGTAATGGCCAGTAAGTCAGGTAGTTGCACATGTACATATGTGCTACAGTGTATATGTTACCTGACTGGTTTATAGATTGACAATAGTCAGTTACTATTTTATCAGTTTGTATTTAATGAAAACTGAGAATGTGGGGTGGAGTACACGGCTGCAAGTAGATAGGAAATAAAATGAGAAAAGACAATTAAACAGGAGGAAGTCACCAACTTTGAAACCCCTAGCTAAAAAGACTTAAACACAGCATAAGAAGCGGCACTGAAAGGCATTTTATACTGTTTTATCAAGCAGTATTTCCATCGAGTGGGGAAATAGGTCTAAACTGTCTCTCCTACACATGGGCAATATTTTCCATTATGAAGATAGACACTAAATCCTGTTTCCACTTCCAGGGCATAGAGAGCATTGATTTTTCCGGTGTCTTAATAAAGAAGTATGAGGACACATTTTTTGAGATAGGATACTATAGGATCATCTGCTCAGAAGCAAGAAGAAACACATTAAGGGAGAGAGTAATGGAGCATTTTAGTGATTCTGAGTTATAGATGCAGATGGCTGTCCATGTGAGTGCTAACTTTTAGCAAAACAAAAAGATATGAGACAGTGAAGCATCTCCAGCAGGTTGTGGATATTGTGAGGTTCACTGCTTGTAAACTGGCTAGCGTTCAAGAGACTGTGTTTGGGTCTCAGTCATACATAGGTTAGGCAATGATGAACTACATTTTTCCATGGTGCCAGATTGCATTCCGTTCCCATACCCCAGAGAGATTTCAAGTTGTTCATTATACTTTGTCCTGGTTAAAAAGGAAGAGAGGTAGTAGATAACATTTAGTGTCCAATAAGGACTGGCCAGAGAAGTGCAGCGATGGGTTCATCGGGGGAGTGGGGAGGGGGTGGCCATGAGAACAGCCTTATCAGCAGGGTAGATTTCCAAGCAGACGTGGAGGCTTGATAGGTAATTGCTGCCAGTTTTTTTTTCATTCTGCTTTGTAAAAATTTCTATTCCCGGGAGCATCCCAAACATTTAATAGCACTTTTCTTTAATCTCTGTGACCCCTTTACTTAAGAGTAGCCTCATACCATTCCTCTTAAGATTTTGTGCAGTTCTAAGGGGCCAGCCAGGACACAGGGGTTCATGCCAGCACTACGGGGCTAGCAGAATTTCACCTCGGTGTGTAATCCCTTCTCTTCCAAAAGCCAGATAGTTCTTCAGGGATCACTGCTTGCTTGACATCAAATTTCTTCATTACTCTCATGAGACAGAGATAAGTGTTCAAAGGTTTCCACAAACTTTTAACATCAGGATTCCCACGTGTTTCCATGGGAGTCACGCACCCTGGAATGCTGTTTTTGCTCAGCAACAGAAATATTATGAAGTGGCTGATGTTGGAGAGTTTCCAGCCCTGGCTGCATCTTTTCACTCTCCAGTCTTGCAGGGGAATGATTTAGGTAGAAATAAGGACCTGTGTGGTTGTAGGTAAGCACAGGTGATTTCCATGAACACCTTATAGGCAGGACAGAGAGACATCACCCTGTGCTGCCTTTGCCATCTGGCTGCAGATCTGGGGTGCCAGGCCAGAGGAGGGGTGACACAGTCCAATACTGCTGTGTCACAGCTTCGGCGTGCTCAAAAACTGGCCCTCCCGAGGGCTTCAGCATCCACAGCAGCCTGCCCAGCTGCGGAGGTGGCAACAGCCGCCTTCGTGCGGATGTGCCATCACAGCCTGGGTTCCTTGTCCCCAAAGTTTTGGTGGAAGTGGAGGGGCGCAGGGAGCCCAGCCGCGGGGTGGGGGCGCAGGGCAGTGCCCCACTGGGGCTATTTCCGGAGCAGGGAGGGATGGTGCCCGGGAGAAGAGAAGTAATCCCTAAACAGCTCCTGAAATGAGCAGACAGCATTGTAATCGATATTGTTCGCTTTGCGCGTCAATCCTGCAGTTTATTTAAAATATCACCTGCGGTACCGTCGGCGCGCCCGCCCGTGAGGGGACGCATCTCCGCCACGGGAGCGACAGCCGCGCTCTCTGTCGTGACAGGAGAAGGCCGGTGCGGGTGTCGGGAGCGCGGGGTTTAATCAGCCCCGCGGTGTTATCAGCGCCGGGGCCATGCGCAGCCTTGTGGAAAATTAAATAAATAACGCGGCCCGCCCGCGGCGCCACAGCGACACCTGCGGGCCGCGGGGAGCGCGGCTGCCGCTGCGGCCGCCGCTCCTGGAGAGCTCGCACAACTTCGGCTCTTTGCGTGGTAGCCCAAAGAAATTTTTAACTCCAGCTTAGTGTTTTCCAATATTTTCTCTTTTTTTCCTCTACCGTTTTTAAAAAAGTAAGTGTTACACAAGTCTTTTTGAAACGGTGACTGTTCTAACTTTATAGCTTAGCTCAGCATTATCATGCTAAGGATCTCAGCTGACCAAGTTACTAAACGTTTGCAATTCTTCCCTGTGAGGGTAGTGAGGCATTGGCACAGGTTGCCCAGACACACTGTGAATGCCCCATCCCTGGAAACACTCAAGGCCAAACTGGATGGGACTCTGAGCATTCTGGTCTATGGCAGGGGCATTAGAACTGGATGATCTTTAAGGTCCCTTCCAACCCAAGCCATTCTATGATTAAATAATTTATACGATGAGTTTGAACAACAGAGGTTTGAAAGGTGGTTTTCATCACTATGTTTTAGTGTTCAACAAAGAATTTTCTTTACAAAATTAAAAAAGAAATTTCATATACACAGTGTTTTTCACTTTTCCCTCTGTTTCACCCCATTTGGGTTCTGTCCCAGTACTGTGGGTAGAAACTGTTGTATGAAGTCCTGGTTCAGCCAGCATATTCACAAGTACATGTATTTATATACATGTAAAATTACCTTAGTTTACAAGCATAATTGTCTTGAGTGGAATGAATCTTAACAACAAAGTCCATAGGTCCCAATCAAACCCAAAGGTGGTTTGATTTCTTTTTGCAGTTCTACAGAGTGGGGTGATGAAGGCAACACTGGGTCAGACAAAGGTGCTACGAGGTAGGCAAGGATTTTCAGTGAGGGAAATGAGACTGTTTCTGTGAGCATGGGTGACAGGACTGTCCTTTAATTTCTTGCATTTCAACGCAATTAGCAGGAGGAACCTTCCTTTTTTGCTTTTAGATGCCCAGCTTCCTCCCAGTGATGACATGTTTTTCATACACATAAAAAGCCCCTACATAAGTAGATCATTCTGGTCTCAATCTGGAAAGTCAGTGAGGAATCAAGTTGCATTTAAAACATCTGTGCATTTTGTACAGTTATTTCTGAAGAGGTAAGCTGATCGTCGGTCTCTGGTCACAGCCTTGCATTCAGACCAGTGGGTGGCTGAGAGTGCAGATTGCAGAAATATTTGGTCAAATGTATTGCACTAAATCATAGTGCAATTCTCTGTTAAATTCAATTTTTCATGCAGACACATCTTGAGGGGCTGCCATTCTCTGCACGGTATCAGTTCTGTTTTCTCCCCTCATACTTGAATATTTTAGACATTTAACAAAGTGATTCTTCCCTTGGGATGTATCAGCTTTAGAGCATCTGTATTTGTTAATTTTGAACTTTGTCTAAACACTACCTCCTTTCTCAGGACTAAGGCTCTCAGTAGTTAGAAAAGAAAGGCATGTAAATTCACTTAATTTTCAGACATCCTCTCAACAAGATAGGCAAAATGCTCTTAAGGGTGACCTGTAGAAGTCCAGGGAGCCTGCAGAATGCCTCAGACCCTGGCAGACTCCCCCTAGGGAGCCAGTATGCTTTAACTGGCTTCCCATTGAAGCAGCTGTAAGAACTGAATACATAAGAAAGAAAGGTAATGAAAACTGACAAGTTGAAAAGAAATTGAGAGTTTAATCTGTAAAGTTGTGCTTGAGGGGGCTTCCATCATGATATTCCTATGGAGTAGCAAAAAGAGAAAAAAATTAGGGAACTGCAGAGTATGATGAATTTACATAATTTTTTCTTGCACCAGGCGATATTTATTAATTTCTTTTCTGCCACTTTACTGCACCTCTTTGCTTCTCAAAAAGAGAAAATGAAGTATACAAAACCTGGCAATCATAATGAATGTGTGAAATGCTCACAGATTATTTATAAGCATGCAAGTTATGTAGTTGTTGGAGATTCTCTCCCTTCTGCTCCTGCTTGGTGATGAAGAATGGTATTTTAATAGGCAGATGGTAAAGACAATTACAGTTTGGGGCTCAGCTGGGAGTTACATCAGTTTATTGCAAATTATTAGTTGATAAATGCTTTTGTTTACAAGCAAAGTCTTAAGCAGCTTTGTAATCAGTTTATCAGCTGCAAACTGAATTTTGACAGCTTGCCTTTGGGTATACAGTCACTCTTTTCCTGGCCATTTAGAAATCATGCTGACCAAGCAGGCATGATGGTTGCTCCTATGCACCTGTATGATGCTCAGTAAACTAGTAAACTGGCATTTTTTATTAAGCCGGTTTTGGAAGAAGTCATCAAGTGCAGAATCCTCGTCAATTGTTAATCTGTGTTAGTGTGTACAGCCAGAATCTTAACANTGTAACCAGAAGTAGCTCAGTCTTTGCTTTCTGCTGTTAGCAATCTCTTACTAGGTGAACTAACTGGGAGACTGGTGGTGGCTTACAATTCTTGTTTACCTTGGACACCATGTATAGCTTGGAAGGTGGAAATGCTTTTGATCACTGAGAGTTTTCAGTCAATTTACTTCTAGCTTTTACTTTAAAAGGTAGAACTGGGATTTAATTCCTTTTGAGGAAATCTGGGGTATTGGTATGGGGTTTTGTGTGTAGGTGGTGGTGGGTTTCTTTAATGAGGTACTTTTTAAATAGAGAAGCCTGAGTTAGATGCTTATTATAGCTTCTATGGTGTTTACATTTTAGAACATACTAAACATGCAAATCTACTTTTATTTAGTTTCTTGTTTAGTAAGACAGACACAGATTTGTCACAGAGTCTTGTTTCCAATGCAGCCAGAGTAAAACATTCTAATGGCTTAAGTGGGAGTGAGACTTTTTGGAATCAGAAAGTGCCACCTTTCTTCCATGGTTGTTACAGCTGAGGTGAACTTCAGTTCCTGAACTTCAGCCTGTGAGCTGAACGTTAACATGAGTAAAGGTCTGAGATAACTCACGATAGTAGCAACTGTTTTCTCTGGGTTACAGTGCACATAACTAAATGCTCTGGCTTCTCTTCATTATAAAATCTGGCTTTTGTTTCTCACAAAGCCGTGAGCCTTTTCTGGAGCATGGCCCTGTATTGAATAACCAGGCGGGTCTCATAACCAATGTTTCTAACTTTGATTTTACCATTCTAAAACATCCCTATTTCTCCTTACATTCATTGTGTTGCTTTCCTTTACAAATACAACCTATCACTACAGCTCCTTCTATATAATCCTTCCTTCTGCTCAGGTGCCTTTGCCATTCACTCTGCATTTGCCCAGGGGCAAGAAATGAGCCCTACAGTAGCAGGTGCAAGACAGTAGAAAATCCATTGATAAGATGAAGTGTACTCTGCTTTTCCTGTAAGATGGAGGTGCCATTAAAGCATATCTATTGTCTCATTTAATCACCTCCTTTTTTCATACACTCCAGCCTCACAAAATAACTCTGAAAAGACAATCCACAGGCATGATTGTGTTTGTAAGGCTACAAAAGGTCACCTTACAGCTGTGCTGTTATGGAAGCAGGGATTGTAGGAATGTGTGTATCCAAAGCCCTGCTTCAGAGTAGTTGGTTTCAGTGGTGCATTTTTTCTTTCTGTGAAACCTGGTGCATCCACAAAAGCTGGGGGGAGCAGTGGGCGTCACCTGGCAATGGCTCCTGGGAAGCTGTGTGGAGAGTGCCCATTCAGTGGTCCTGTAAAAAGTAAAAAGGGAGATGAGTGTGCTCTGACAGTAAGTTCTAGCTTCTTTGCAGTGGTGGTGGGAATGCAACGTGGGCAATGTCAGCAAGGATTTATCAGGTTTTTTCAAGCTGTTTATCATTTTCTTCCTGAAAGCTTCATAAATTCTAAAATAACACTCCAGTGAGACCTAATTCAAATGTAAAAAAGGTGTACCACTCAATTCAAAACAGTAGAATTTACAAAGAAAAGAGGAGGGGGAAAAAAGGGAAGAAATCACTAAACTTGGGAAAGAACTCCTACAACTTCCTTGTTTAAGTTTATGCTGAATTAAGGAAATAGAACAGGTTTAGCATTTGTGGCAGGCTTTAATTTCAACCTCTGAGCAGCAGACTTAACTTCTTGTGATGTGGGAGGATATTACAGTTTTCAGCTTCATTTCGTAAGTATTGCCATTTGTGCCAAACATTTAATAGTTTTACGCTGTGGACTGTCGTCCACCAGGAGCTGATATCACCTAAGACTTTTTAGAGCCATCTAATAGAAAGATATGTATTCATTCTGATTAGCCCAGGATTTGAACGAGGGTCCCAGAAGAGATATATAAGCCTCTTAAATGCATAGAACTTCTAAGGATATGGGTTTAACTGTCTCCCCCTGTGGTAAATAAGCTGTGACAGCTCTATCAGGGGGGAAAATGGCAAATAAAATTACCACATTATTTTCCTGTGAATATTTTCGGAGGACTAATCTATTTTGCCTCTTTACCTATTAGAACTCTGTTGAGTGTTACATGCAGACATTTAATTGGAGGAAACACATAAATATCCTCAAACTCACAAAATGCAGGCATACAACAGTGTTAAAAACAAGAGCTCAAAATCTGTTCCTTGCACTCCTTACTCTTAGAAACACTGTGCTTTATTTGGGGTTCAGCTGAGGAGGGTTTTTGCAGTGTGAATTTGAGAGCTGCTGCCATAAGATGATGATGTTAGTGATAGTTGTACTGCAGCAAGGGAAAGACCAACCCCTGACACTCACACTGAGATGCCAGGTTTAGGAGTTCTCTCCCCTAGGACTGGCGAGTTCCTTTCATATTTTTCTTTTCCTCTTTATCAGCTATATAATGCCTGACAGTTTTAACCATAAAATCATCTATTCAGATGAATACACTGTCAGCTGTCAGCATATGACTAAGCTGAAGTCAGACCCGAAGCTCAGGTTGACTCACATGAAGGAGCAAGAGCTATATTCCTAAGGAGTATTTTCTTCCCTGTTTCTGGTCAGAAAGCTTATATCTCTAAATACAGGGGTTTAATTTGGCTAGAGCCATTAAGCTGAGTATTTTTCTGTTGTATTCCTTCTGGAAAATATCACTGCAGTTTCTTCATTTTGCCTTTTGTTCAGTGAGCTAAAAATTAAGAAGGCTCCATATTCTATGCAGAACACAAAGGTAACAGTAAAAGTGGCAACAGAACTGTCCCCTATATTGGTCTAATTTTATACAGGATAATAGATTTTCCATTTATTGCAGGCCTATCATATGCAGTGGGTAGTTAAAATTAAAGGTCAAATATCTTTTGGCAATCTCCTTTGATCAATAAACAAGGAAAAATTATAGAAGAAGCTAGGAAATCATCTCAATAATGTAGCACTAAAGCTGGTTTTGGTGAGAGTTTGAGTAGTCTGAATTTGCAGGGCTGATTTTTGAGACACTTCACAGAGAAACGGTTGGAACCCCAACATTAAAGTGCATTAATAGCAAAAATGCTGTGCAGAGTACATATTTTGTGTACACATGTGAAAAATGCTAAGAATTATTTAGCAACTGGAAAGACTGTTCACAAAATGCCTTTGATTTATTGCTGTATATACCACAGATCCATATCACATATTCCTACATTATTTTATTCAAAAACTTGTATGAACCATGAGTTGGCATGTTGTAGAATACTGAAAAGGCATTAATCAACCCAAATAAACAAGTACATAGATCTATCTAACAACTATGAAGTAGTTAATAAATTTTTAGCAATTTTCTTACAGAAAAAAGGTCTAAAAGAGTAGTGCTTAATTATCTGGACTCCTCTGTGCTGGGCTGTCTTTTGATTGTATTAATGAAGCAGCTGGCCCATTGTTTCTCTTTAATTCCTCTATTGTTTTAAGAATATGTCACAGCTCTTTATTCTTTTATCAGGTGCTGTGCAGGAGGATTCACACAATAACTCATATTCCTACTGTATTTGCCAATGCACAAAGAAACCTCCAAAGCATTTTTCAAAGAAGGGGCACACATAATTTATAAGTTCTGTTCCTTGTACCACTCTACTGTCAAAAATTTCAACAGTATTGGATTTGAATGAATTATATTTTTTTTATTAAACAATGTGTCCACATATAGATATATGTACTTTGTTCATGTCAGAAATTAGAGATCTGCCCAGTAACTTGTGCTGTACTGAAATGGCATTCAATATGCTGAGTCGTCACAACCCCATGGGTGAGAAGCAGAAGGAACCCAAATATGAAGATCCCATCCTATTGTGATGTGCAAATTTTCCATAAATGCTTAACCTGCGGAACAAAGGAGGGAAGAAAATAAATTAACTCCAACCCACATTACCATTACTAAAAAGCACAGTTTTTTGCAAGTTGGAATGTTTTATTGGGAGAGGAAGGTTTAATTCAGTTGATGGTGCCTGGAAGTTGCTAAGAGCAACAGTCTGTTGTTTAAATAAATTCTGATAGTCTTTTGACCCTTCTTGCAAAAAGATGTGTGTACAGGAAATGGGCTATTATGTTGTTGCAGCAACGCAATCAAGTCCAGTAAGCTCAAATTTTACTACACAAAAGTAATACTTTGGAATTAACTGGCATTGAAAGCTGCTTTTAATAGAAATTGCCATTGATTTCCTAAACTTCTATGAAAGGTGTGTGGCATTTCTGGGTCGAAAAAACAAAACTCAGATAGTTTAGCAAGGAAAATCAACTGATACTAAAGACAGGGAAACTGGAATTTGCTTTTGAATATATGTTTATATGTCATTATGCTTCTCAATCCGTGAAGTTCCATGTACTCAGTGGAAATGCTGGTTTGAGCTACTTGCTCTCTTAAGGTACTTTTCCTAAAAGCAACAATATGAATCAAGAGGCTTAGTGGTTTCATCCATTTTGAAGCTCTTTTTCCCAGTGGAGTTAGGTGAGTCTGACCTTATATATAATCTCTTTTCAGACTGTGATACACAGATTCCAAATTATCATTCCTCAAGGCCTGCAAAACATAAGTGGGGGGGGAAAATCAAAAAAAGCAGCAGCCCAACATCACAGGGCTCACTGTACAGGATTCTGTGTTTTCCCTGGAATTCTTTCTAGGGTTCTGAGGATCAAAATGAGTGAAGGGCCATTTAGTTAAATTTTCAGAGCAAATTCCTTGTTTCAAATAGGATAGTAGAGGTCCCTTTGTTTAAAATATCTTTCAAATGTAGAAGAAAAAAAGGAAGGGCTGTTGAAAAATATTTTTTTCCTATTTTAGGTCTCTGTCCTACATAAAATAAAGTTTTGAATTAGCATGCATATCTATCACCATTTTACTCCTTATTCTGAATACAGAAGATAGTGTATTACTGCATCTAAGTATGATTTAATTGGTTCAATTTACTATATATTTTTTATACTAAGTGTGATTCCATATCTTGATGAGTCCAGATGTAGTTATGCTTCTGGTTTACAGCATCCCATTGCTTGCATTTTATTATTTTTACAAAGCAAATGCCTATCAATCATAGAGATAAATTAGAAAAAACTGTGCAAACATGACACATTGCTAAGATTTTTTCAGCATGCTATGTAATTATTAACCTGATTTTTTGCCATTGAGGGAAGCCATGAATTACAGATAGCATGGATGAAGTTAAATGCTTTTATATTAGATACATTTTCCTATACAGTTTTCTATAGGTATGGCCATACAATATAATTGAAGCTTTGTCAGCCCTGTAGCCTAGCAACAGATAATACTGTTAGGTTACTGAATTGCTCCTGGTTGACAAGTAGGGAGTATTTTTGTGTTTATCATGTTTGCTAATGATGGGATCCTTTCCAAAAGGCTTGTCTTAATCTTAATTAGAGTTTATCAGCAGAGGTCTGCATGACATTGTGCAGACACTGATTTCATAAATAATAAAAAGTGCAAGTGAAAAATTTGGCAGGAGAAGAAGATATTTAAGACCACTGATTCTTGTAAGAGCACCATGAATTTCCAAAATGTAATCAAGTTTGAACTGTGACTCTATTCTTTATTATCGAAACTTGCAGTACACTCCACTGCAGTTTTGACAGCAATTATGAGTATGATTTATAAGCTTCCTGTTAGGAACCAGATCTGTTTGCACAAGAATCTTGATCATAAACATTACAAAGAACAGCAAGTCCACAGTTTTTCAGGGACATCAGGACCTTATTCTTTCATTCTCATAGAAAGTTTTTGGTTTGAGTTGGGTTTTTTTGTTTTTAATTAAGGGTGTTGATGTTTTTTTAAAGCAGCAGAAATATTTGCAGTGAAAGATGCAGACAAAGAAGAGAACCCTGAAATAACCTTCCATTTGGTGGATGTTCTGAAGGTATCAGATAACTGCTTCAGTGCCTGATGTCTTTTGGTAAAGAACTCATGCCAATGCAACTGGAGTGTAATTTTTTGCTCTAGCTTGCACAACATGATATTCTTTAGTTTTCCTGTCTTCTGATGATTAAACAAATGAGCACTTTTAATTCCTTGAATTCTGAACAACAAGAAGAGTTCAAATAAATACACAGTGTTTACAGACATTTTTATTCTTTTCTTGTGCTTGACATGTGTGTGTTATATATCACATAAATTTGTTTGATTTACCCATAGATATAAAACAATACATTACATGCTCAAGACTTATCTTCGATTTCACAAAACCATAATTACACTTTTCGAGAAAACAGCCTTCCAATGTTACAAAGCCTGCTGCTGCTCTAAAACCTTCCTTTCTGCACTAGCACAAGAGTAAGACTTTTATTACTACTTTACCACATAAAACCCGTAAGACCCCTTTCACTGTACATGGTTGTGATGGTGACGAAATATAGTCAGAGGATGCACGAAACTTCCCATGCATCCTCTGCAGAAGGCACACACGCTTTTCCTTGCTATTGTCTCTGACGGGCAATATGATTTGTCCAAAGATAACAACACCAGGTGGGAATTGCCCTAAGATAAGAACACCAGGTGGGAATTGCAGGAGGAACTGTCTGGACTGCTCGCATAGTGAATGCATTCCAGACATGGGGGAGCTGTGATGGTTGCGATTGACTTTAGTACACATCGGCCTGAAAAAGGTTATAAAATGCTGCTGGGCCATATGGGTTCCTGGCCTCCTTCCCCCGCCCCTGTCAGGAACGCCTGCAGGGTATGTCCAGCCCGAAGATAGGGAGCACCGTTTAGAATGGGTGAGTAAAAGCCGGCCACATACAAAGATAAAATCCTGTGGTAGCAAAAGGGGCGTTTTTCCCCTTTGCATTCGGCAACGCCAAAGACTGTAAACCTGTATGTTTCTAGATGAACCTGTTTATATTATAATCCTTTAGACTTGCTTGTATTATATACTGCATTGACAATATTTAGACTGTGTGTGAGCGATAAATATAATCGTTGTCATTCACATAACCAGTGTCAAACTTCTTGTGCCTAAGAATCTTCTCTCTGCTATGGCAGAATGGGTGACCAATGTATTCATTATGGACAAGAAGAGGCCCAAAATCACCAGTCTACCATTGCTTTCTGACCAAATTATATAACCATGACTATTTCAGAGGCACTGTCAGTCACTCATCCCTGTTAAAACATCTGTTCATCCTTTCTCTTTCTTCTGATGCCTATGTCATCTTAGGACTGAGAAACCTTGCCTGGTAAAGGTTTGTGGAACAATATCAGTCCTGTAAGTTATTTCTGAGAAGAGGAACAGTTGGTTTAAAAAAAAAAATTTGGCAGCTTAATCAAAACTTTATCTCATGTAAGTAATAGTCCTTAACATTTCTTTATGAAATCTTCACGCCTTTGCAAATATTTCATGCAAACATCTTCCTATCTCCTTCTAATCACCCCTTGGCTTGGCTATGGCTTCTGTATTATCCCTTTGAAAACCTGTTAACTCTGCTCTCTGCTTAATGAAAAGCTGTTGTGCTCCTGAGAGACTGCTGTCTATATGTCAATTGTGTCTTAGCCTGCAGAAATGTTTGTGGGAAGAAATTTTTTCCTGATTTTTAGCTGCTACCTGTAAGGAAGCCCTTATCCCTGCCAGAGGTGTCTAGACAGCCCAGTAATTCATATGATAGTCACGACTGGAGCTTCCTATTAAATTTGGAAGCCTTTGTCGGGTTCTCTGCACTTGGCAGTACTTTTTTCTGTCACTCTTGACTGGCTGGTGCTCTTTGCTTGACTGTGGAGTAGAAGGCTCAAGAAGACTTCTCTTCCACAGTCTTCCTGCTGTGCATGAAGGTCAGCATGTTTGCATTCACTGCATTAAGGGGAAGAAAGTCATTTGCATCTTTCAAAACAGCAGCTCTTGCCTTACTCTGTGTGGGCAAGCATAGAAGGGGACAAGTGGGGACTGCACCATGTCCTGTCCCAATGAGTGACTGTTGCTGCAAAGGTGCTGAGCTGCATTTCCAGTAGCTGGAAGAATGCATCTTTTGGGAGTTCATCTGTGGATTTGACTTAACACAATATCATATTCTCATGAGAACGTGGATGTGTATATCCTGATTACTTAAATGCCTCATTTTCTATAAACTGGGATGAGACAAAACAAAATAACAATGTCCTTCTTGGATCTGAATCCTGCTGAGCTGAAGGTTTGTATTCATATGCAGGAATGGATTTAACTTCCCTAGTTCTGCTTTTCTTTATTAAGCCAAATTAGAAACTGTTGTGCTTCCAAAGCTGTCACACATCCCACCAGGCTGTGCCTGCCGTAGGTGTGACAGTTTCCAGGAGCTGGGTGGAGCAGGCAGCTGGGGTCACTGCTCCCTTCAGCTGTCCGAGTTTAATCCGCTGCTGGACATGAGTCAATGCCCTGAGGAGCTCCAACACCAGGAGCCTGACTCAGCCTTTTAGCTGATCCAGACCGAGTGCAGCTGGAGACCCAGTAATCACTTATTTTCCCCCCCAAGGGTACACACAGCATGTCAAGATGTTTGCTGGGATAAAGTCTCAGTTGGTTATTCTGCAGTGACTCATTTTTATTAAGAGATCCAGTGAATAATAATAAAGTCTAGAAAGAGATCTTATTCTGTATTAAAATATACTAAAACATGTTGGTTGATTATTACACCTTCTGTATATAAATAAGATAGAAGTGCATGTTAATAATGGAAATTAACTGTGTGATGTTTGCGGCAAAAGTACCTAGTTTCAGGTTCTCAAATTGCAGTGTGTGTTCCATGTATTTTCATCTACAAAACTAATTAAGTACACTTTAGGAATTTAGCCTATTTCTCTCTGGGAGAGGTTTTCTCCCCGTTTAGCTCTGAAGTTTTCTGTATATTTACTAGTCATATCAGGCAATATGTCAGATTGTGCTTTTTTTTGTGATTTTTTTTTTTAATTCCTTCTCAGGCGTTAGGATTCTGCATTTGTAGGAATTTTTGGTACTATCTTCACTTTTCATCTTCTTATTCTCTAGAGGAAATTTACTCAGATTTGCACCATTTAATGTTGTAATCTTGGAGACCGGTAAATCTTGGTGTGCTTTGGTCCCCTCACAGTAAATTGTTTGTAAACTTCGTAGCACCTTCAACTGCTGTATTACTGAAGGGTGAATACAAAGACACTTTTCTGCTTTGAAACTTCTACACCACTTTGAGGTCTGGAAGCTTAGCGTATTTTGCCACTGAAATACACTGTCACTGATGCTGTTTTGTTTGCTCATCTTTGAAAGCTAATAGACTGGTTTAATTAATTGTCCAAGATTTCTCTAAAACAATGTCCTAATTCTTCCATTTAGCTGTGGCATATCATACACTGTTGTTATCTCCTCTACCAGATTTTTGCAACAAGTTGTTTTAAAACTATAATCTCGTTGAAGGGAAAATATGAAGTGCAGTTGAAAAGGCAGTTATGCCGAAAGATAAACACAGCAATATTACTTATCAAAACGAGTACAGTTTTTGCTTGCCTAATGAATGCAACATATAGCTTTCTCTATATATACAAAACCTGAGGAAAAAAAAAGCTTTATAACATATAAAGTATGCAACATTATTTCAGGCATAACTGTATTGGATATGTATCTAGGCCTGAGAGTGTAGATAACACAATATAAGTGCTTTGCCTGTCTAAACATGTTAAATAAATGAGCATTCACTATCTCATTCAAATACATTAGTAGATGTACTCGCATAGTTAATTTTCTTTTTAATGCACTACACGTGACATTTGCAGCACAGAGCTATAGTGTATCTTACTGTTTGATGAAAGTTCTTCCACTTCCCCTCCTTCCCCCCCCTTTTAAACAAACCTTTATTTGAATAAGCCTTTATGAAACAGATCTTTGGCATATCTTCTTTTCAGGAAGTTCAGTCAGTGTAAGCAGAGATAAAGCAGTCATGTTACGAAGAATATTACATAAGGGAAGATTTTTTAGAGAAAGAGGGTGACAAACATAAGGGAGGGGAAGAACGCCCTTAAGAGGAAATCTGATTTCTTTCTTGCAGCTGTTTGGTTTTACTGAGCTGTGATTTGCTATTCAAAATAAAACAAGCTTGGAGTTAAGAAAAAATTTACAGGAACTTTGGTGAAAATGGTAATGAGAGAAGTGCTGCATAAGTTATTTTCACCTATATCTAGATTTTTATAATGCTGGCTTTTTAGGAAACAAAGTGAAAAATTAAAATAATTATTCATCCTGCAAATAGTTAGGAAAACGATCCCCAAATTGTTTTTCTTATACATGAAAATTCCTATGTTGGTAGAAGGAAGACAGGAAAAGTAAAAATTGTATGCCTCTTTACCTTAAATAAGCCATCGAAATTTAAAAAAAAATGAAAAGTGCAAAGATAGCACTCATGTTGTAAGTTGTGGAATTTGATATTGTCGATTCAATCTTTCTGCTTGTATGTCTCCTGCAGGAGGGCAGCTTTGGTGTACCACGACCAAGGCCATCTCAGAGGGTGAAGAGCTGGTTGCCTTTGTTGTGGATTTTGACTCAAGGCTGCAAGCTGCCAGTCAGATGACTCTCGCAGAAGGCATGTACCCCGCCCGCCTGCTGGACTCCATACAGCTGCTCCCACAGCAAGCTGCCATGGCATCTATTTTGCCTACAGCTATTGTGAACAGTAAGTGAGGAACTATATTCTCTGGTGGATTTTTAAAACAGTACTCTAAGGCACATGTGAAGAGCTAATGCAGCAATGGTGAATTCATGACCACAGAAACCGCACCACAGCTCAAAGCCTGCTTTTGTTCCCCCATCATCTCAGATAAAAAGAGCAGGAAGAGCAGTCTGGCAAGAGCCTCACCCAGAGTACCTGCCCTCGTGTGGAGGTTCTGTGATCTGTTCCCAGAGGCAATAGGATTAGAAACTGTTAAAAAAATAGATGAGATAGGTCGGCTAGCTCTCAAAGTCCAGCCTCTGATGCTCGAGTAAGCTTATTGCTTACCACTGCTGTTTCTGGTAATAATAATTCATGATACTCAGAAAAAGAAAAGAAACACATCTTTTCAGTGATTGTTTCAAAATGCAGCAGAAATCATGCCTTAGAACAGCCCTGATTTATTGTAGCATCTCCACTCAATGTGTTAACCAAGAATGTTTTTACATCTTCTGATCGTCAGTGGGCTCTATCATGGACAAAATGCAGCATGCATTCAAGCGCTGTCCTTAGAGAGGAGGGACATGAGTGTTCCTGAACTGGGACAATTCAGCTCAAATTAAAGTTTACATTTTTAACTTTTGCTTATGCAAAAGTTTACCTGCTGTTTACCTTTATACAGCCCTAGTTCCTCATCCTCCTTTCTAGAGTACTTTTCAAACCTATTGGCTATTACCATGATCCTCACCAGTCATCACTTAGACTTAGCTTGTGCATTCCTAGCTCTCTGCACTTTGCAAGTCTGTCCATTTAGACCCCATGCTGGAGCACTTCCTCGTGTTTCTTACGGTTTCTAAGTATTCTAATTAGTTATAATGAACTACTGAACACAGTATTTCAGGTGCACGTGCACATGTGGGCACAAGATCTGCCACTCAGACTCACATCTAATAATACTAAGCCTTGAACAGTCACAACATCTTCAAGCTCTTCACACAGGACTAGTTAAAATATCCCTGGTAACACATTTCATTCTATGTTTTCCTTTCAGTTTATTTTTCCTTTTTAATTGCTTATTTTCTGGTAAACAATTTTGATAGCTACATATTTAGACTATTTTTAAAGATAAACCTTCAAATGCCCTCATCATCCAAGTCTTCTCTTCCAAGAGTGAGTTGGAGCAGCCTCATGCCCTTTAGCACATTCATTTCTACCCCACCAGTGGGGCAGCTGTGAGCTGACATACCTGCTCACAGAACCAGCAATTAGGAATGCACAGGATCCTTCCAAAATAAAGTGTCGGAGGCACCTAACGCACCACTAACTAAAGTCACCACTGTTAGGGGAGGCCTGTTTATAGCCAGCAGCTGAAAGGGAGCTGCTACAGTGGGTTACCTTGCCTAAAGGGCAGAGCTGATTCAGCTGAGATAATATTCTGGTGTAAATCTATGAGGCCAACCCTGGGCTTTGGCAAAGTAGTCAGATTTCTACAACATCATATTTCTGGAAACATCTTTTCTGTCAGCACTGACTTGTGCAGAGCCCTGGAAAGCCTCACTGAACATTGTTAAGAGGAGTCTTTAAGTTTATGGTGCATCAGCTCTGGGTATACATGTTTAGCAGCCACTCAGAGTAATTTCTGTGTTCTTGACTCAAGGAAAATGCGAAAATAACAAGTCTTACTGCTCAGAACTTTCCACATTGGTCCCGACTCTGCCTCTGATCATAAGGGGCTATTTTCACATTTCATTGTTGACTTGGTAAAATTCAGTTTCTTCATTAAAGTCTTGAACTAGAAGTTGAGCAACAAGCTGAATGAACCTCTAGATTTGTAACGAGCCATCTCTTAAGCATTCTTTTTCTAGATCTCTGAAAAAAAAATGGTTTTGTAGCTTGTTTGGGGGATTTTTTTATGTTTCCTATGCTTCCTGTTTGCTAGTTGGAAAAACAAAATTAGACTAGCACCTTTGACTCATTCAGCTTGAGACTGAATGTTTCATTATATGAAAGTATCCATTGAAATAAATTCCAGTATTTTGGTTTTAAGTAATTAATACATTAGCTACAAGTAGCCTTTATCTGTTTCACATCACTTCAGAGTAGTAATAGTTTAAGATCCCACCCCTCTATATTGTCCTTCCTGAAATTCCATCCTCTCACCATGCAAAACTCCTCAAATGCATTTCCTCTTCTTGGCATGTAATGGGAGTCACATATTCACCATGCATAACTGCAGCTACAGACTGTCCAGGCCATCTAACTCATAGGAAATAAAGATGGCTGGAAGTCAAATTCATTAAGAGAATCAGAAAGTTCAATTCTGTGATGGAATGCAGTCAAATGATTTCAAATAGGACAATCAGAATTTCCTATTAGTACTTTTGGACTTTCTTTTCTGTGTAAACACCAACAGCTCAACATTTTAAAACCATTTGAGGCCAAAACCAAATGTTGAAATGTCACCTACAAAGCGAGGTAGACATTTCAAATTATGCAAGATGTATCACTAATGTTTTAATAGTGGTGTATGTTGGAATACTAACTGCTCCATTAAGTGTTTGTGTCTGAAATCCATGCACAATTATTCAGTGGCAAAGGGAAAAATAGAAATTAGTAGTGGTATAAATATTTTTTGCAAATTCATGAGCAGAAAAATAGACAAGCATTAGCATTGCAATCAGAGAAGCAAACTAAGCAATGTAAATTTTGGCTGCATTTGTAAATATTTAGCAAATAAAAGACTCATCCATGTCAGTGGGTTGGAGTCTTCAACTTTGTTCACCCAAAGGAATTGAAACAGAGCAGTTGTCCTATACACATCAATATTTGAAATGAAACATAAATTGTCATGAATGGTAATGACTTACATCATCAGCTACACATGCCATATTTTCAGAGCAGCCAGCCATTCTTCAAAACTAAGTTAATTACAGTCTCTAGCAGCTCTTTGCATTCTGAAGTCAGGGGGAGTTTTGATGTTGATCAAGATATGTTTTGATGTTGACTGCAATTGCCTGATCCTGAGGTCAGCTGTCACAGTCTGGAGTTACTCATTATTTTACCCTCTCTTAGTCTCAAAAACAGTCGAGAGGTGTCCACACCAGATGCAGAGAATGGTTCTATGCCTATGATAATTCCTGAAATCTATGCATGAATGGAAATAATGTTCATTGACTTAAGCCAAAGGTATAGAAGGGACTGTTGTCATGATTTAGCAATATAAACAAGTTCCAGTGTTGAAGTGTGGATCCTGTCACGGTTTAATTTACTAGTGTAGATGTGCCCCAAAAGAGCAGGGATTTCTTCTTATTCTTACTGAGAGGATAGAAGGTTCAGCTTTCAGAAAGATCAAATAGATCTTTTGTCTTTCTGAGATGTATACCCAACAGGTTCTGTGTCCTTTGACAGGGTATTAACACACAAATATCTGTTCACTTTGTGTAAAAATACCATATGCATTATTACTCTTCACATTAGTAAAGTATGTAGCCTCTAATGCATGATCAAAATCACGACTTCTGCTGTTGAAAACACTCTGTGCAACCTCTGCATGGTCTCTCCTCAGAGGGATGCTAACACTTTGGCATAGGAGACAATGAAAAATTGCCTTATTTTTAGTAAAAATCCTCTATGCATAATGAAAAGTGGAAAACCAACAATTTACTGAAAAGAAGAGGACAAAAAATACATAAGAAATTTCAATTTCTATAATTAATAAGAATAAGAACCAAGAAAATAGACATGCTGCTTAGTATAATATCACATGCACTATGATAGGATCTTAAGGAAAAGTAGTCTATTCTTGCCTCCTGGATATCAGAACAAAAGGATTTTACAGTAATAAATGCATAAGCATACTGAAAATACACATTCTTCAGAATGATCTGCAGTTAGCACTCAAAAATTCCAAGGCCCAGAGCTGGAAAGACTTGTGTACACAGGAGAAAAATTGAAAGATGTCACCTAATGAGTAGTGATGTATTGGAAATACAGCATAGTTCCTTAATTAGTATTGCATGTTCCCAACAAACATTTAATTTAATTTAATTTTTAAAAATAATTATGTGCCAAAACCTTCTAGCAGTTGCCTTTATGCAACTTTCTAAAACAATATCCTTTTGAAAGAAACAACTGTCTCCCATGTTAGTCTCTCATCTGCTAGTGACATTTTAATAAACCCATTTCTCTGCTTTCAATGTTTTGTTAAATAAGTATTTTTTTAAAGGGGAAGGGAGGGGAATTAATCTAGCTGTGTTAATTGGTTGGCACCAAGTGAACTGTGACTAACTTGCACCTGCTTACACTTGCTTGTAGAGGACATATTCCCTTGCAAATCTTGTGGCATTTGGTACCGAAGTGAGCGGAACCTGCAGGCCCATCTCATGTATTACTGCAGCGGGAGGCAAAGAGAGGGGCCACAGCTGTCAGAGGAGAGTGAGGACAGTGCTCAGCAGATATCCAGTGTCTGCCCCTTTCCACAGTGCACCAAAAGCTTTTCAAACGCAAGAGCTCTGGAAATGCACCTAAATTCTCACAGTGGTAAGTATCATGTATTTTCATGTATCATCTTCTAGATTTAGCTTTTTGAAGAATTATTCACTGTAAATATTCAGTAGATCAATGTCTCTCCAAATATATGGAAGCGTTGCATGTAGATAGTACCAAAATGCCAACAGTTTCTGAGCTGTGTTCTACACCAAGGACCTCTCCCAGGTAACCAGTGTCATTTGTCTTATCTGCTAATCCTCATTTGAATGTTGTGTCTCTCTTAATGTGTGTGTACACATATACGGTCAGCATTTCTTTATTGGTGTAGGTATGATCGGGAATCCAGACACAATCAATTACTGCAGGATTCCAGCTACCAAACATACACACAACCTGAGAACATGTTCTTCTGAAGTAATACCTTCCTCCTTAGCCCTAGAGGAGGCTTCTTAGGCAGAAGGCTCTAAGGATCATGGTCCACAACTCTGTGCTTTTACCAGGACACTTGTTTCATAAAAAACTTACTGTTTGATAGAAGTATTATTTTCCCTTCTTATAAATATAAAATGGGGATAGTGTTTTAGAATCACAAAGAATCATAGGTTTGTCTAGGTTGGAAAAGATCTTTGAGATCATCAAGGCTACCACTAAACCGTGTCCCTAAGCACCACATCAGCATGGTGTAGATGACCAATTTTGAATTGGATTAGGGCTGGAAACACAAGTTAAGAGTTTGCAGGACATTTTGCATTGGAGTTTTCAGTAGCAGAGAACACCTACAAATAAGAAAGACTGCAGTGTCAGTGTGTCGTGTGTTTGCTGTCTGGTGTACAGAGCTGTTTCTGGAAAGAAGCAAGGGCTCTACAGGTGTTCCTGATCCTCCTGTTAAATGAATGGAGTCTAAAGGACATTAATGGGTGCTTTAATCACAGAAGAAAGCCTTATTTGGCTGCATTGTAAAAACTCCTGGGGCATGCATAGTCTGTGGATTTGGTGAAGTGAAAAATATTCCTCTGATACTTGGGTAGCAATTGCAATTCTAAAAGGCAACATACTGCCTTGGAGGAGTTTGGGACCTCACTGAAAAGGACTAGAAGAGTGCTGAGTGAAAACTTCTTTATGTAGACAACACAGAAAACCCTTAGTCATTCATCATCAATGGTCCCCTTGTTATCCAAGAGGAGGCAGTCACAGAACTGCTGAGCTGCCTGGATGTTTATAATTCTATGGGGCCAGATGGGATCCACCCCAGGGTGATGAGGCAGCCAGCAGATGAGCTTGTGAAGTTCACTGTCCATCATTTATCAACAGTCCTGGCTCACTGGTGAGGTTCCAGAGGTGTGGAAGCTGGCCAATGTAACTCCCATTCACAAAAAGGGTGGGAAGGAGGATCCTGGTAATTATAGGCTGGTTAGCCTGACCTCAGTACCTGGTCAGGCAACAGAACCGTTTATACTGAGTGCCATTACGCAGCCCTTACAAGATGGCCAGGGTATCAGACCCAGCCAGCATGGGTTTAGGAGGGGTCAGTCATGTTTAACCAACCTGGTCTCCTTTTATGACCAGGTGATCTGCCTGGTGGATGGAGGAAAGACTGTGGATGTTGTCTGTTTGGACTTCAGCAAGGCCTTTGACACTGTCTCCCACAGCACACTCCTGGGAAAGCTGCAGCCCATGGCTTGGACAGGAGCACTCTTT